>CAUYLG010027168.1:0-45388 GCA_963573385.1 Cacajao melanocephalus
TTTCTGTTTCTTAGTTTTCCTTCGGTGGACGCCCTTTCCCCACAGAGCTAGGCCTTCCCGGGTTCAGCTGTGCTTACTGTGAAACTCTCAGTCCTCAGCACTTCCAATTGCTGTTCTCCTTGTGGGGATGGGACCAGCTGAGCCCGACTCAAGGGGCACCCAGTCGCATATACTCCGCACTGAGAAGCGCTGCGCCGCACTGGGGCGCAGGCAAAACAGCTGCGCCGGCCAAAATAGTTGCGCTGGCGACCCTTTTGGCTCCTCCGCCGGGAATTTCCCAGTTTGTGTTCCACAGAAATTCGTCTGAAATTGCGGCGTCCACTCGCTCTCTGTGCTTTCACTGGGAGCTACAATCCTGAGCTGTTGTTAATCGGCCATCTTGGATCTCTCCGCCCATGACTCCATTCTTCTCCAACTCTTCCTTGCCTCTCATCCTTTACCAGATAGTCCTGGTGGTGTTGATGGATCCTCTGACTTGAAAAATAAAATAAATGTAATCTGAATTTGTATATTATGTGAAAGCACCTAATTTTTACATGATAGTCCAACAACATAAATGGATCAAGTAAATTGCCTTTCCAGGCCATTTCAGTCTTGGCAACTGCCAGTTCATATCGATGGGCCCAGGAAAAAGAAGCATGAAAGGACCAACTTCAAGGTGCCCCTTCCAGGAGGAGCTACAAGGCAATCCCCAGGGGAGAGAAAGCTAACCTTGGTCACCTGACTTAGGCAGGGCTAGAGCTTGAGGCAAGCAAGTATCTGATGAAGACTGGTGATGTTTAACCAGGTAATGAGCACATGTGGGTCAGCATTCGACATCTGACTCACTCCTGTGCCCATGTCAAAGATAGTGTGTATTAAAACAAGCTAGCATTGGGGGCTGACCGGTGATTCGAGTAAATGAGTGGACAAACTCAATTTCCAGCCTTCTGGGAAAACATCTTGCCTCTTTTGTCTTGCAGGTTGGTGGAAGATCAGTAAGGAAAGAACACACATGGACACGCCCTCTACCTGCTCTAAGTTCCCAACCTACATAGCCAAGATACATCATATGGGACTTACTAGAAGTGAGGTGACTCCCTAAGGCAAGACCAGAGGTAGCATGCCTGAGTGTGCATTTCACCTTGTTGTTTACTTCCTTATTGGTGGGCTAATCCTATGCCCATACCTCTTTTTTCTTTGTAATTATTAACAACCCCCTCTGACTCTTAGAAGAGTCCAGGTGTGCAGGATAGACTTTCTGGTTGCTGTATTCATGGGCTATGCAGCTGCTAATAACAAGGAATTTTGCTGGAATTGAGAAAGAAGCTATCTTAAGAATATATATTCAGGTTTTTAGCACCTGAGAATTTTAAAAGTCTTTGAGTTTACCTGTAAGGAAATGTTTATGCACTATAAAACATTTAACTTCCGCTTTTTGAACCAATCTTAGCACTTGTTGGAGAGAGCTCAGAAATAGCCCAGTGGTCCCCAAGTAACCTCTCTCAGAGAATCCCACAAAGCCCATCTCTTCTACTTTTGGAGAGTTTGAGGCCAAATTTGCCTGCTTTATTATTTCTCCATTGTTGAAATGGTGGGCAAATATCCCACTTCTATTTCATGATTCTAGGTGTGCGTGGTGGGGAAGAAAGCACTGATTCCCTTCTCCTAACGAGGAAAAGGTAGTACAGCATGGGGCCCACAGTGAGGATTTCAAGGAGCTATGGAATATGGTGGCTCTGTCTACACCAGTGGTTGTCAAGTGTGGTTACCAGACAAGCAGGATCAGCATCACCTGGGCAATTTGTTGGAAATGCAACTACTTTGAGCCCCAACCCAGAGACCAGCAATATGTCTTTTAACAAGTCCTCAGGTGATTCTGATACACATGAAATTTGAGCACCCTTGCTCTAGACACATTACCTTGGCAAAATTTGGCATTCTGCACTTCTACACAATATACTCCAGAAGCAAAAACAAGGGAGAGCGCATGGGTGATAAATGCCCTTCCAAAATGGCTTTTCCTCCAGGACGTATTAAAGCGATCAAGTAAATGGGACAAAGCTGGGCTTTCAAGTAACAGTGCTTAGATCCTCTGCGCCTGGAGATGTTTCTACAACAAGAAATGGCAGCCTCGAGCCTTATCATTGCCTGGCCATCTCTGTAGGTGCTGGCATAGCTCCTGTGCAGCTGGGTGACTTACACCACAAAGTTAGACATCAAGGTGCTTCTCAGCCCTCAATCTATGAAAAGGAGGCTTGCCCGAGTTTAATTCTGTGTATGAGTTTTACACAATCCTTTAAACTGATTCCTTGGTCAGTAAACCTAGGGCTGGGAGCTGGCTTTCTTGTGCATACGCAGACTTTGAGCTGGTCACATCACTTCTGTGGGCATGGTTGTTCTCCATATGGCACAGGTGCAAATGCACAATGGATTTTTGAAGATGAAATTAGGTTTGATGAATGTGGAAGTGTTCTGTAGGTTTGCAAGTGTGAAACGACTGTGTGTATTTTGTATGCTTTCATATGATGGCCAGTCAGGTGTGGCTGCAGAAGAGACACAACTTATTGCAGTCTTAGGTTGGAGAGACAGGAGGCATGGGACCCACCACACAGGGCCACATGGGAAAGACCAGGGTGGTCAGAAGGCAGAAGACAGGAGCGAGCAGTGAGCTTAGGTCAGAGCCTTTATTGATGCTTCTGAGGGAAAGGCAAGGTAGGGCAGGGCAGGGTGAACCATTTAGGATTACTAATTAATTGAACAGTTGGATAATTTCATTAGGTGCTAAACTATAGTGGTGGTCCCTAGTTTTCTGGTATGGGTCCCTGGGATGAGTTAGGTAGAGGAATATTGCTTACAAAAGTGCATGGGCCAGATTGAGAAGGAATGGCTCTGGATTAGTGTGGAATCAAAGTAGGCTCCTGGCTGAGTCCTTTGCTATCTGTAACAGTTGGCTAGTGCGAGGAGGGGCAGTCTCTCCCCAGCCAGACAGTCTTTTTAAGACGTCAGAGAATCAAAGGACAGAAAGGTTAGCTCTGAGGAAGCTTATGGGTCCTTCAGAAGGAAATTAAGGGTGACCAATATTCTACCTCCAAGTTTTACAGAAGAGAAAATTACCAGTGCTTGCACAGTAAGTTGATAGAATCTAGACCAGAAGCAACATTGTTTGCCTCAGTCCAGTCAACACCAGCCAAATGGAACATGGACAAGTCAGTAAAATGACCAAGTTCTCCTGCAGCAAAGTCGAATCATCCATGTGTTTGATGTGAAGCTTGGCAAATGACATAACAGTGTGGAACTGGAAGGAAGTGAATTGGCTCCAGCAAAACAGTGTGGCAGACGTACCTAGGACTGACTTGCTTTTCTATCGTTAGGCACTGTGGTGCCGAAACCCAGGACCCACTCTTGGTCTCTCTGTTCTTCTTGGCTTAAATTTCCAGAACACACTGTGCTAAGCACTTTGTATGTATCATCTCTAATCCTCTGGGGTGGGTATTATTAGTCCCATCCTACCAGTGATGAAACTGAGGCTCAGGGGTGAAGTAGTTTGCTGAAGACTGGTAAGACAGAGTTCACATTTGCTCTTGATCATTGTGACACGCTTCTTTCTGGGGTTTGCAAACCCAAGGAACCTTCAACTTGGAGCAATTGATAGAACCACAGGGAAAACAGTGCTTAGGAAAACATCCTTAGGATGGGGGAGGAGAAAGTAAGCAAGGACTTTGCAGAAGCTCTCTTAGACTGTCTTGCACAGAGTTGAGCAGGAGGAGAGTCTCTGAGGTTGAAAATAACCAGAATGTGTTACCGCTTATTGCAAATCTGTTATGGCACAGAGCCACTCTCAGCAATTTAGCTTAGGTTGGTTTTTTTTAGAATTGTATGCTCCAGACACCATGCTGATCATGGTCATAAAAAACCCTGATAGTAACCTGAATGTGAGCAATTTCTCAAGGTCATGGTGTTGGGAAGCTGTGTGGCTGCTTTTCCAACTTGATTTTCAACATTGTGTTCTACAAATGCTTCGTGGAGTCACTTAGCACCCCTGGTGGGTCCATGTCTGGAAGAGAGAACAACGAATTTGAAACAGAATCTGGAGATGGCATTTGGGAAGTGTTTTGCACACAATGCGAGCTTTTTAGTCAGGTTCACTTTGAAGTCTCCCACTGTGTCAAGTAGGCTGGAAAACTCACTTGTGTCTTGTGGCTGAGGGAACAGGTAGCAGTTCCACCCTGCTCTCCCTCCCTGTGCGGGCTCTGGTCCCTTCCCCTCCATCTACAGTCAGGAGACACCTCTCCCCTCCAAGACACCAAATGGATCACTTCCAAACCTGCAATCCTGGGACGTTAATGATATTAAGGCTCTAAACTACAAGCTATTTTTTCATGTGTTTGTTTTTACAGAAAATGTCTACCTCCAGATCAGGAATTTTCATAGAATCTGTTTTGTAGGAGCCTTCTAGCCTGCTTAACATTCTCCCATAGAAATTCCCTCTCACTGCAAACACAAAACAGGATATTAAATTTGGAGAGTATTTCTAAAATGTACAATGGAATACAATCATTGTTTCTGGTCAAGATGAAACTTAATTTTATTAGTAACAACCTTGCATTTAGTTCTCTCTGTGACAATTGATTGCACTTTTTTTTTTTTTTTTTTTTTTTGAGACAGAGCGTCGCTCTCAAAAAAAACTTTAGCCCAGGCTAAAGTGCAGTGGTGCAATCTCAGCTCACTGCAACCTCCGCCTCCTGGATTCAAACAGTTCTCCTGCCTCAGTCTCCCAAGTAGTTGGGACTATAGGTGCATACTACTACGCCCAGGTAATTTTTATATTTTTAGTAGAGACAGGGTTTTGCCATATTGGTCAGGCTGGTCTTGAACTCCTGACCTCAGACAATCCACCCACCTCGGCCTCCTAAAGTGCTGGGATTACAGGCATGAGCCACCACGCCTGGCCTTATTGCACTTCTTTATTCTAATCTTTTGAACCAGGAGGTTCAGCTGACATGGTATGCCTATGCTTGCTGTTTTAATCCAGTTTTATTAATGATAAAATCTTCTGAGGGCCCAGAAAATAATTTTATATAAAGGTGAATTGTGGAGGTGGAAAGAGTAACTGTTCTGACGTGGGTCTCAAGGCTCTGTGAGCGGCTAGGACTTGGTAGATACTGAGTGTGGAGTTATTGTGGCCAAGCCAGGCACAGACAGGAGACACCCCACACTAGGTGAATTCCCAGAAAGCTCCAATGAAATCAACTTTAAAAATTACAAAATGATTTTAAAGGGTTAAATGCTTTGCTGTTTTAGGTAGCCCCTGGCAAGGTCTTTAGTAATCTGAAGGTCATCAAGTCTGTAAAGTAGAGTTAGTAACTGGTTGTATGCCTTTGGGCACACACTTGATCTCTCCCCTGTGTGAATTAGGGCTAATAATAATGAGTGACCCCATGTCTGATGCGGAGTGTTAGGAAAACCAGCTGAGCCAGTGTGAGGTGCTTTGCAGTGTAGTTTAGGTATAAGGATGGGCTTCGGTCATGGAATTGGACTTTCTTGAGGCAGAGTTTTGCAGTAGATTCTGCAGTAGATTCTGTATCCCCTCAGTCACCCTGGACGACAGCCATGGATGTTCCTGTACCCCCTCTCTTCCTGGGTCTCTCTGTGGAGGGAGTTCTTGGTCTCTGCCTCTGGTGCTTGGGAGCCAACACCCCAGAGGTGAGAGCTGGGGGATAAACAGACCACCCTCTCAGCCCCTCAGGGGCATGCTTTGGAAGGTCCCTGTGGATGGGATGATGCTCCAGTTGCCCACGGCAGTGACCCACTCACGAGCGCCCGTTTCTTGGCTTTTCCCCTCTGTGTCTCCCTTTCACAGTCCCTAACTGGGCCTTCCTGGTGTCAGCTTGCAGATAAATGACTTGCAGCCAACTCTTGTCTCTGAAGCGGCTTTTAGGGAGACCCAAACTAAGACTATTTATTAGACAAGATTCTGAGCCAGCCGGGCATGGTGGCTCATGCCTTTAATACCAGCATTTTGGGAGGCTGAGGCAGGCGGATCACTTGAGATCAGGAGTTTAAGACCAGCCCAGCCAACATGGAAAAACCTCATTTCCACTAAAAATATGTAAATTAGGCAGGCATGGTGGCACATGCCTGTAATTTAAGCTACTCGTGAGGCTGAGGCAGAAGAATTGCTTGAGCACGGGAGGCGGAGGCTGCAATGAGCCTAGATCTCCCCACTGCACTCCAGCCTGGGCAACAGAGACTTCATCTCAAAAACAAAAAAGATGCTGAGCTACGAAGCCATGTCAACAGCTAGTGTTTCCAAAGACTGTGAAGTTGCCCTCACCAATGCAGTGTCACTCTAGATTGCAGAACAGTTAGAGTGAGAGAGAGAAGCTGGCATTTCTAATTCCCAGTTTGAGGTCCCTGCCAGAAGTTGGTGATGAGGAATGATCTGGAAATATTGCCCTGGTTCCTTTGCTGGTTGCCAGGAAGAAAGATGATCAACTTCCGTGGTTAGAGAGATTAGGATTCCGGGTGGGAAATGTTCAGGGAGGGTTACCACCATCATTAACGCGCATTCGCAGAGCCCAGACGGTACGCATTCGCAGGGCCCAGACGGTATGCATTCGCGGGGCCTAGAAGGTACGCATTCACAGAAGGTACAAAGGGCCAACGGTGGCCTCACCTGGGGCAGCGCTCTGCCTCTTGGGGGACACAGGACTTCATCCAAGAAAAGTTATCTAACGATATTGTAGCTGGAGATTTGGATGGTGATTGAGGGAGGTCTCATATCAGAGTGAGTTTTTAATTGAGCCTTGAAAGAAGGGAAAGAACGAGAGAGTGGGGACAGGAATCCCTTTAACAGTTCACCAGATGGTTTTTGTTTTTGGTTTTTCTTGAGGCAGAGTCTCACTCTTGCCCAGGCTAGAGAGCAGAGGCACGATCTTGTCTCACTGCAACCTCCGCCTCAGCCTCCAGAGTCACTGGGATTACAGATGAGTGCCACCACGCCCGACTCATTTTTGTATTTTTGGTAGAGATGGGGTTTCTTCATGCTGGCCAAGCTGGTCTTGAACTCCTGATCTCAAGTGATCTGATTGCCTCAGCCTCCCAAAGTGCTGGGATTACATGCATGAGCCATTGTGCCTGGCCCCAACAGTGAAATTTAACTAAACTCTTAAGTGTTAATATGTGAGGCCTGTGTGTGGCCACACACACTGGTGACCTGTAGGCTCCAGACAGACCTGCTTATTTTGATAACTTTAAAGAAATAAGGTCAATGTTTCAGATGGCAGAAAATTTTCTGTAAAGTTCTAGCTTTTGTTAAAGCTGTAAGAGGACCTGGCAGGCCTGAGTCTGTGCCCCGGCATGGAGTAGGGGGTTGCTAGTAAACAGAGCATTTGGATGGGGTGTGTGTCTTTCATGTGCCACACTCCCCCTACCCAGTCGTCCCCTGGTTCTCAGGCCAAGGCTCAGGGGTTGTTAATTATTGGACGTACACTGTTTTCTTTTGTTTTTCCAAAACAGAAAGCAATGTCTCCCAATGCCTATCTTTATTTAAAATGGAAAAAAAAGAAAAAAAAAGCAGACAGATGATTTGTTTTTTTCAGGGTAGAGGTAAAGTAGTACGTATTGAGCAAGAACTAATTGCCAGTCATTGGGCTAACAGCTTTACAGGCATGACTAGCCACTTCCCGTTTTACAGATGAAGAAGCAAAATGAGTGAGTCTTGGGAAACTCCTCCAGCACTTAAGGGAAACATGGTGATTGGGCACTTAAACTTCAGCTCTTCCCACTGAATCTGGAGTTTCCTTGACCTTGATTTTCTTCCTGGATGTCAAGATTTCATGATCTGGGTGAACTAACTACCCCCAGCCAATACATTTGGGTATAGGTTTCGAGATGAGGGGAGGGGAAGGGAGGGAGAAGAAGGAAGATAACGCACTAGAAAGTGGGACTTTACCCAAAAAAAGTGAAGCCGACTTCCCAGGACCCATGTGTCTGTCTTATGAATTAAACCCACCTGTTCCAGGATAAAGGGGCTTTAACTATTTGAGGCAGGGAAGCACACACTGCTGTTGAGTGTGATGGGTGGGCCAATCTCATGTCAGGGGCCTCGGATAATAGAAAGCCACACCTGGAAAGTCATGGACAAGTTCATTTTCACAGCCTTCTCCCAGTACCAGAGCTCTGAACTACCAAGAAACAAGAGGTTCCAGCAGGTAGAGTCTGGTGCCTGGTCTGGGGGCAGCTTCCTGTTTTAATGCCTCTGGCTTAACTGCCTTTGCATGTGACTGCTGTCTAGGGTTTTATAGCTTTGTGATTCAGAATCTGGCTGAGGGTGTCAGGGTTCAAATATCTGCTCCGTACTTACCAGCCATGTGAACCTTGTGCCTGCTTTTTGCTTAGTCATCTCCATCTGATAGGAGGTAAATGAAGTAATGAACATGCATGTTGATACCTTTAGCACCAGTGTGGCACATGGTAAAACCTTATAAATATTAGCTCTGCTAAGAGGTCTGCCCTTTTCCAGATGAGTCTGCAAACTTTCTGCAGGAGCCAGTTTTTCTATCCCTGCCAGCCCACTGGCTCCTTTGGTCAGCATATTGAAACCACTGCGTGAACAGGGGCATCCATGTGCAGGACTAGTGCTTTGGGGTTCACCAGCCTCCTCAGCCTTCCTGTTGGTCATGAATTTTCCGATGTTAATTTGCTTGCATCAGGCCCCACCTGGACCAGGATGCAGGGTGTGGCCACACTGCGCATTCCAACTCTGTCCACTAGATGGCGGTCGGATTTCATTAAGGGGTACCAAGCCCCGGACTGGAAAAAAGGTGTGGCCTCCAACCAGACCTCGGGGACCAGGTGGACGGCTGCTTCTGGGGCGCTTGTCAGCAACTGCGGCTTATCACTGACTGCCAGAAATGAGATCTCAGGATAGATCCTTCAAGTGGAGGAAAGGAAAAGACAGAAATGCAGATGGGGTGGGAAGCGGGGTAAAAGTGGAAGTAATGGGCATGGCTCAGGGAGCCCAGGGTCTCCATTTAGTCTCCGTTTCCTGTCTGCAGCCTGGAGGCAGAGGGATGCGGACTGATGGGGACTCAGGGCAGCCCATCCTCCGCTAGGAGACAGGCCCTGTCACCGCTGCCTGGGTTTCACATCTGCCCGTCCCCTGTGCTGGTCCAAGCTCTGGTCCTCTCTGTCATTGTCTCTGCTGATTTTATTGCCTTCTCTCTGGTCTCCCTGCCCACCTCTGCCTTGCAGCCCATATTCCCTGAGCTCTTCTGCTCCTCCGTCAATCACTGTCAGGGCCCTCCAAGACTACCTGCTTCTCCCGGCCCTCGCTGTTCACTGCACTCAGTACTTCCTCAGGCGCACGCCACCCGTGCCTTTGCTCCTGCAGTTCCTTATTCCTCATCTCTGCATGTTCAAATCTTATTCTCCATCCCTACCCAGATGTGATTACTTCCTCTTCTGAAGCCTCACTGCGTCGCTTCTAGGGTGC
Organism: Cacajao melanocephalus; assembly: GCA_963573385.1. Classification (NCBI taxonomy): domain Eukaryota; kingdom Metazoa; phylum Chordata; class Mammalia; order Primates; family Pitheciidae; genus Cacajao; species Cacajao melanocephalus. Next base: position 9,479 of record CAUYLG010027168.1, read on the forward strand.
TGGGCCCTCTCGTTTATTCTTTCATTCTAATGTTTGCTGAGCACCTACTATGTGCAGCAAGATGCCAGGGATATGATGGTGAATGAAGCCAACATCTCAACTCTCCTGGAGCTTCCATTCCAGCGGGTGAGATGGGCCTAAAAGTAAACAGTGTAGGGAAAACAATCCCAGTCTGCCATGAGGGCAGTGTGGGGAACCCATGGGTGCTGTGGCAGAGTGTGTTGTGGGGTGCCAGCTGGGGAGGCTTCTCTGAGCAAGGTGATGTTTCAGCCAAGCCTCAAGGGTGAGAAAGAGCCATGTTGGCCAGGGGCTAGTGGGGTGGGGAGTGGGCCTCCCTGGCAGAGGGGATGGCATGAGTAGGACCCTAAGATGGGAAGAGACTGGGCTGGTGGAGAAGCTGTATTAGTCCATTTTCATGCCTCTGATAAAAACATACCAGAGACTGGGTAACTTAAAAAGAGATTTCACAGACTCACAGCTCCATGTGGCTGGGGAGGCCTCACAATCATGGCGAAAAGCAAAAGGCACAACTTGCATGGCAGCAGAGAGAATGAGAGCCAAGCAAAACTCCTTATGAAACCATCAGATCTTGTGAGACTTATTCACGACCATGAGAACAGCATGGAGAAACCGCCCCCATGATTCAGTTATTTTCCCCTTTTCCCTCCCACAACAGGTGGGAATTATGGGAGCTACAATTCAAGATGAGATTTGGGTGGGGACACAGCCAGACCATATCAAAGCTGAAGCCAGCATCTGAGCTGAGAGGGGTGCCAGAGGGCCAGGTAGGGAAGCTGCTGAAGGGATATAGTGAAGACTCAAGCTTTTTAAAGAGCTTTTTTTTTTTTTTTTCCTACTGATCTATATACAGTGCCCCAAGTGGAAGGGGAAGAAAGGAAACCATAGTCCAGAAAGAGATGCTAGTAGCTTGGGTGGGGATGCAGAGAAGTGGGTGGATTTGAACATTCTGGACACTGGTGAGCAGGCCTTCTCCACCATACAGGGATGAGGTACACTGTCACGGTAAACTCCAGTGGCTTGGGGTGAGGTAGAAGATGGCCACCTCCAGAACACAGTGAGGGAGGGGTTCTGAGGCCACGTGCAGTCTGGGAGGTGAAGTGGGATGTGTTTGACAGCTCTAGTGCAGCGCAGCACAGGAGGGGCCGTGTGAGATGGGCAGTTGGATCTGACGTTCGATGAATGGCCTCCCAACTCGTCGAGGGCAGGAACCGTGCTTGGCTCACTGTTGTGTCTCTCAGAAGCATTTCCTGGAGTATGGGGATGTGGCCTCTCTGACAGGCATAGGGATTTGATGCTGTTGGAGCGATGGATGCCAATGGGACTGGAGGGGCTTCTCTTGCCGCATGCCATCTGCTGTCTTGGGAGCACCTAGGGATGCTTGCAGTGGCTGCAGAGTGAGGGCAGGTCGGGGGGTCATTGTTTTTCTCCTCTGCTCTCCATTGCTGTGGCTAGGGGGCTCCAAGCCCACTTGGTCCTCCCAGATGTTGCTTAGGCAGTGAGCTCAGGATCTCTCTCACTCCCCTTTAGGGTCCACTCATTATGCCTTGACCTTTGAAAAGTGGAATGCTCCTGATTTCAAGTCATATAGTATAGAGGCCTACTTCCTCTCAGAAGGGGAAAGCAGTGCCTCCCGTGCCGCCCAGAAACACCTCTTTAATGCCCAAATCGCTGTATTGGAACTTCCCTCCTAACAGAGACTGTGCCAGCTGCACCTAAAAAGATTACCATATTATCCCTTATTTTTCATTTACAGTGTAAATTTCACACATTGGTAGACATGAGATTGGCAAAGCAAACTGGGGAAGAGTGGGAGGGAGAATGTGTGTCTTTGTGTCCGAGATCTGTGGGAAGAGGGGGGAAATGCTGGGGACTTTGGGGCTGAAAGCAAGTGTCCTGCACTGCACAATCTTACCCTGGGCTGGCGCCTGACTGGGGGCTTCAGGTGGAGCAAGGTGAGTGCACCTGCCATTTCGTCCACTAGAGGGCGTCAGCACCTTGCATTGCAGCCTGGAGTTTTGGGCTCTAGCACGGAAGACAGCGGAGAATGGAAGAGGTTTGGGGCATCTCAGGGTCTCAGAAGCACCGTGTACCTGGAATCTCTTGCCTTGCACTCTCTGAGCTCCCTGCTCCCCTCTGCTGCTCCAGTGGGGCGGCATTTCCATGGGTATCTCCTAACCCAGCTCTGGCCCCATGTTTGCCAGCATGAGCCCTGGGTTGTGGGACTTCCAGGCAGACCCATGGACTTCGGGCAGCTGTGATGAGCAGCAGAGGAACCCCTGAGCTAGTCTGCAGCTGGGTCTGCCTGCCCAGGAGCCTCCGGTTCCTATGGCCTCCTGCCTGGAGGGAGAGTTTGCAGGGGGGGAAGAGAGCTTGTCTTTGCCTATTTCTTTTACTCCCTATTTTCTTGGCCTCACTGGACCCTGCACTGAGTAGGTGCTCCTCAAATCCACTGCACCTATGTGCGTGCTGCGCATTGGCCCTGGCAGCTGCTATGCAGAGTGGAAGTAGAGCCCCGGGAACAGTGAGTGGGTGAGAAGGCTCAGCTGGTGTGCAAAATGGGATCAGAGCAGGGCTGGGAGACTGGGATGATGGCTGTGGAGGAAGGAGAGGAAGAGGAAGGAGAGGGCAGTGAACTGGTCTTGGAAGCTTGGGGAAGGATTCAGACAGGCACAGAAGAGCCACATTAAAGAAGGGTTTGGCCCAGTCGCCATCTGGGCTGCCAGTGTTCTAGAAACCAATCCAGGAAGCTGGCTCTGCTCCTGGCTCCCAAAGCCCTCTCCTCTAGGCTGTTCTGGGCCAGGGAACAGAGGGGAAATATTTTCCTCATTCCACTCCGGCCTTTAGCTGTGGTATCGCCTGCCAAGCTCTCTGGAGGATCCAGGGGGACCAGCCATCAAATCCCCCCAACAGCTGCGCCCTTCTGGCCAGACACTGTCTAGCCACAGCGTCGGGCTGGGCCTTTCCTCTGCATCCTGGGCTGAGGACCCAGAGCTGCTGGGGCTTGTGTGCCCTTCAGGATCCATGGAGGTCTCCACAGCTGCTGGTGCAGGTGTCATACTCTGCAGAGGTTGCAGTTGGTGTGATTGTCACCACCAGCATCTCTGAATATTGCTCACCTGGGTATGGAGCTACCCAAAGTTCTTGTGTGGGTTTTCAGCCATACTGACATGGGTTATAGACATGCTGGACCATTGGTTAAATCACTTTGGCAGGGTGTGTTTTTTTCTCCCAGCTGGTAAAGCTGCAGTTCTGGCAGCCAGAGAACGTTGCTTACTTGCTGGTTTCCAGCAGCCAATTCCCCTGTCTGAAAGCATCCCTCATTGGGTTCGTTGTGTTACAGGCTTGTCTGGAATGTTAACCTGTTTGTTCCTGAAGGTCATCAGTGGATGATTTTCACCACAATGAGCGCCTCAGTGATGAAAGCCATTGAGAGCCCAAGGAGTTTGTGTAGAGTCTGTGTGGGCCATGAGGGTATTTAGCAGAGAGGGGAGGGGGGTGGGTTGGATGTGGCAGCACCTTTCAAGCTGAGGCCATAGGAGATGCTTTGGGCTGGGCGTTTGGGCAGTTCCCTTCAGTACTAACCCCCAAGCAATGTTGTGTTACAAAGGCAGGTTCACCTGAAACTGGGAGGCAATGGGCAATGGTTAGATTTTCATTCATTCCCTATCACACTGTGACCATCAGGAAGTGTGACTTAAGAGGAGAGGCTCAGAGAGGTTGAGATTCTTGCTCAGGGCCACACAGCAAAGCAGAGACAGAGTAATGCCGAGAAGGCAGATTTCTGCATCGTATCTTTTGGAGTTCTTTCAGCAAAGTGGGACCCTGAGAAGACAGCAATCCAGAGTTTATTCATTTGGTTGGTCAAATAGTACTCACTGAGTGCTTATGGCATGCTAGGTGCTGAGGACAGCTCAGAGCATAATGGGGGATGCCCCCACGGAGTGTCAGGGTGATCCCGGGGAGACGCCCCCTTCAGCCAAGTCAGGTATCAAGCAAGCTTCCTGCAGGAAGCAAAAAATACCTGCATCCTGTTGAAGGATAATCCATTCATTTGATGCTCCTTTGAGATTGTCCCAAGAGAAACAGAGAGTAAACGCTAATAACCAAATAACAGAAATAATGAACAGGGATGAAGCTCTTGCTACACACGACTTCCTGCAAGGCAGCAGCCCCTAGCCCTGGGGACATCGAGGCTCAGGGAAGTCAGGAGTGGTTGCGGGGGGCTCCATTCGGTCAGTAGTGGAGCTGGGAGTCTGCTGGGTAGAGTTTTTTTTTTTTTTTTAAATTCCTGTTCATCATGGAAAATTCCAAACATGTGCAACAGTGAGGAGAACAACAAAGTCCCACGCTCCCAATATCTGTCTTCCACAGTCGCCAACTCAGGGCCAATTTCGTTCTCTTCATACCCTCTGCACTCCCCACCACTGGATTATTTCATGGTAAATCTCTGACATCATCTCATTTCATCCATAAGTATTTCAGCAGGCAGCTCTAAAGGATAATGACTCTTTTTAAAAATATGATCATATTCCCATTATCACTCCTAAAAACATCAACAGTAATTCCAGTCAGTGTTCAATGATCAATTGCCTCAATTATTTTTTTTTAACAGTTGGTTTGTTCAACTCAAGATCCAAATAAGATCTACACATTGCATGCAAGTAAGTCTTTAAAGTTTCATTTGAGCTGTAGCTTCTCTCCCTTTCTCTTTGCTTGCAATGCAGTGGTTTACAAAATCCGGTCATCTCCTCTATGGTTTCCATGCCTCACGTTTGCTGTGTGTATCCCTGGGGTCTGTTTAGCCTGTTCCTCTGTCCCCGGTATTTCCTATAACCTAGAACTTGAAGCAGGAGGCTTGAGCAGATTCAGGTTTGAGGTTTTATTTGGTTTGTTTTGTGTTTTTTGGGGATATTTTTATTTCTCCAAATTTGCTATGTATCAGGAGTGACTAAAATAAAAAATATAATTGAGTCCTATCATCATCATCATGGAAATGGCTTTAAGAGAAAACTGGTCGGATGAAAGGTTTGACCTTTTCTGGTGCCAGAGTTCTTGAGGCACGGATGACAAGGCGGCCTGCTGAGCTGTGGTTGCGTGTGTGTGTGTGTGTGTGTGTGTGTGCGCGCACGTGCGTGCATGCATGCGCACACATGTGTGTGTGCCTTTGGGCTTTTCTCTTTTCCCTGGGCCACTTCTCAGAAACCACTGCTTTCCACTTTCTGGTGGTCACAAGCCCCTCTTAAGGTTACAAAACTGCTTCAAGACTACTTGTCAAAGAGCAGGCAAGGAGCAAAGAACAAGTGTTCTTCTTTGTCAAAGCCTCAAAGAAGGCTTCATCAGGGACAGAATTTCTTTTAAGTCTGCACTTCAATTTCCTCCCACTGCCTCCTTCTGTTGCCCATATTTTGACTTTGGGGTCTTTCCTGTCAGGATCCTTAAGAGGTCTGAGGATCCAGTGTTCTCCTCCCTCTCCCTTCTGTTCAGCTCCTATTGATGAGTGACTTACCACATATCAGCTCTGCTCCAGTGAAGTTAGACGTAAACTTGGGCTTCTCCCTGGAAGGTCCTGTGGTCTGAGGGGTCAGGCTGCCACGGAAATGGCAAAAACAGTACTTCACCCACCTGGCAGCCAGAGGTCCCCGGGGGTGCCCTGAAAATAGAGGAAGGAGACCTGAGGGAGGACCTGGTAGGACAGGTCAGCTTCTTCCTCTCTGGCTGGGTGGAAGCCCCTGTCCAAGGCCGAGACAGAGCCTGGAGATGTCGGCTGCAAAGCGGAGAAAGAGGCCGTGTGCTCCACTTCTCAGATGCCTGCTCTGGCACTGGAAATGTTTGCCCTGAGCCACCCATCACTGTGCAGGTGCTTTGGGAGCACCTCGTCTGTGCTGGGGGATGAAGAGGCTTGTCTTGTGCTCTCAAAGTGCGTATGGTGTCCCAGTAACTGGGTAACGATATTTACCCCTCTCCTTTATCCTTCACATCCGTCTAGGGCCCATCACGTCCCCTCAACCTCCAAAACAGATTCCAAATCTATCCCTTCTCTCCACCTTCCCCAGCCCAGCCTGGCCCCCATCATCCCCCAAGTGTCCTGGCTCACTCCTGCTTCCTCTCTTCCTACTAGAATCCATTCTTCACACTCCAGCCAGAGCCCTGTTTTTGAAACATTCATCTCATTATACCTATCGCCTGCCTAAAACCTTACAGTAGATTGAATAGGGATTCCCAGCCCCTGCAAATTCGTCTTCCCAGAACATCAGGATGTGACCTTATTTGGAAATAAGAGTCCTTGTGGCTGTAAGTTGAGGTCATCCTGGATGAGGGTGGCCTTAAATCCAATGACGGATGTTCTTAAAGATGAGGAGAGGACACCCAGAGAAGCAGAGATTGGAGTGATGTATTAGTACATTTGCACGACTGTAAAGGAACCCGTGAAACAGTGATTTGTAGCGAAAAGAGGTTTGATTGACTCACGGTTCTGCAGGGGGTACAGGAACCTGAGTGCTGGCATCCGCTCCTGGTGAGGGGCATCAGGCAGCTTCCAATCGTGGCAGAAGATGAAGGGAGGGCAGGCAGGTCACTTGGGGAGAGAGGGAGCAAGAGAGAGAGACAGAGAAGAGACAGAGAATTGGGGAGGTCCTAGACCCTTTTAAATAACCAAATCCTGCATGAACTCACTGAGCAAGGACTCACTTCTCACCAAGGGGAGGTTACTGAACCATTCATGAGGGGTCCACCCTCAGGACCCAATCACTTCCCACCAGGCCCCACCTCCACCATTAGGGATCACATTTCAGCGTGTGATTTGGAGGGGACAGACCTCCAAACCATATCGTGCTGCTTTAATCCAAATCAAGCCAGGGATTGTGGGCAGCTGCTAGAAGGAAGGGGCAAGAGGGGTTGTTTTCCCCTGGAGCTTTCAGAGGGGGCACGGCCCTGCCGACACCTAAATTTCACACGGTCACCTTCCAGGGCTGTGGGAAAATACATTTCTGTTGTTTTAAGAGCCCAGTTTCTGCCACTTTGTTATGGCAGCCCTAGGAATCTCATAAAACCTGTAATAAATGGCATTCGACATAGAAACATTGTACCTAGAATGAAATCCAAAACCATTCACATGGCTGCCAGGCCCGGCGTGTGCTGGCTCCTTCTCCCCTGCTGCCTGGGCCTGTGCTCTGACCGCACCTCCTGCTTCATCTGTCCTCCTGCTAATCACTCGATGTGCCAGTTCCCCAGAGAGGCCTTCCCTGGCCTTTTCTTCTCTGACCCCACTCTGATCAAAACCAGGTCCGCCTGTGCTTCTCTTTCACCTCCGTCCGGTTTTAACTTCCTCATAGCACTTACTCCACGTTGTCATTTTGAATAAATGGCGAGGCCCGTTTCCTTATCAGATTGCAGTCTCTTTGTGGGCACAGGTATCTGTCTTGTCTGTCTGGTATCCCCAGCCCGTAATTCCACATCGGGTACATAGTAGGTGTTTAATAAATGCCTGCTGAATAAATGTACCCAACATACGCATAAATGAAAATACCTCATGGGAAGAGGCTATAGAAAGGGTCAAAGGAGGGGCTGGTGGAGAAGAGGGAGGAGATCAGAAATGGCTCAGTCCCTGTCTCCAGGGGTCAGACGTGTTGATGAAGGAGGGTCACTGGATCTCATTGCACACTTGAGGGCACTGGATGCTTATCACTGTGTGCCAGACGACTCTGCCAGTGGACAGAAACGTCTCTGCTTGCCAGCGAGGAGGCCCTGAGTCTGAGCACGAAAGGCTGTTCAGCTCTCTGTGCTGTGATTTATGGCTGCCAGACAGAGGGCAGGTGGTCGCGGTTTACAAAGGCCACAGACCCTGTGGGCCACAACTGTGGTGAATGACATCACCCAGCAAAGGGAATTTACTGCACAGGCATGCTGCCAGGTGTCAGGGTGAGAGAGAAAGGCTTGCAGAGCGTCTGCTCCAACTCCAAGTTTACAGACAGGTCCACCAAGGCCTTTGGGGGCACGTGACTCACCCAGAGCCCAACCTGGGCATCCCCCTGTGGCAGTGCAGGCCTGGATCCACATCTCTTTATGCCGTTCCTGCCTCCTTTGAGCCATTTCTTTTAGAAAAACAGCAAAAACCAAGCAGAGAACCGCAACTTTTGCTCTCTGGCAGGCTTACATTTAAATAACTTCATCCGGCCCAGCTTTTACTTAAAGCTCACAGAGGTGACCCTTCTACTTTATAGAAAGTTTAAACTTTTAAAAACTTTCTAGCTTCTTCAACAGCTTTGCCAGTGCTCGACAGTCACTGCTGTGTCTGCAGCCCCCACTTCTGTCCTTGCCGCTGTCCTGAATCTTTGATGTCTGGGAGCCTGAGACGAGAACTTGGGAGTGGGAAGGCATAGCAGTGTGGACCTCATTTACCTGTCCGACTCCATACACATGGGGCCTTACAAGGAGGCTTTGTGCTGGGTACACAGTGGTGCTCAATTAAGACTGACTGACGCAATGAACAGCCACAGATGGTTTGAGTGACAGGGTCCAGCCCACTCTTTCTGTGACCTGCTCCATCCTCTGAGGCATCAGAATCTTCCTCACTCAGCAATGATGCATCCCCAGCCCTGCTCACCTGCTCAGGTGAAATCGAGCTGCAGTCTTGATTCCTACCATGTCCCAAAGGCTCTGCTTCTGGCCACCACCCCTGCTGCCACCGCTGTCCTTGTCTCCCAGGTAGTCTATATTTTACAAAGCTCCTTCAAGGAGGTGAGATTTTTAAGATGAAAGTTATTCAAATTCTGCCGACTCCCTATGTGAAACTGTCCATAGCTTTCTGTTGTACTTGGAAGAAAATTCCAACTTCTTACAGAGCCTACAAGCCATGCCCACGGCCTGCCACCACTTCCCTTGCCAGTTCTTGACCTCCATTCTGCCACCAGATGCTCCACTCAGCTAAGCTCATCCCTACCAGGGCTCTCTGTCCCCATGGCTGCACCTCCTCACATTTCAAGTCTCAACTTACACATCACCTCCTCAGGGACCTCCTCTGTGACCATCGATGTAACATAGGTCTCTGCCCCCATTTCACCCTGCACACATTTTACTGTAGCTCCGGGGTCTGCAAACTACAGGGCCAAATCAGACCACAACCTGAACTTGTAAACAAAGTTTACTGGGACACGGCCATACCCATTCCTTTACCTGTGGACTTGGCTGCTCTCGGGTTACCTTGGCAGAACTGAGTAGTTGTGACAGAGACTGCAAGGCACACAAAGCCTGAGATCTTTACAATCTGGCCCTTTGTAGAAAAAAGAGTTTGCCAACCCCTGTTCTAGCTCAGCCTCTCATTGGCTTTCTTCAATGCCATCTTTCACATATAATTATTTTGTATATTTTCATTTTTTCCTTAGTTTTTGGCCTATATTTCCATAAAAATGTGAATTTTCTGAGGGTAGAGCCTTAGAGAATATTCTCAAGCGTATCTCCAGTCTTCAGTTGTTGACAAAGATAAAATTTACAGTACTGTCCAGTACTTTCCTAGGGTAATAGCGTAGCTCCAGGTCAGATTGGTTGGTATCATCGGTTCCTTTCTGATTGATTGGCTTATTGGGTCCAAACACACATACACACAGCCTAGATCAGGTGAGTGTTGACTCTGTGTTTTTTTACATTAGTCGTCCCCAACCTTTTTGGCACCGGGGACCAGTTTCATGTAACACAATTTTTCCATGGACGGGGGTAGGGTGGGGATACTTTCAGGATGAAACTGTTGACCTCCAATGATAGGATATTAGTTAGATTCACATAAGGAGCATGCAGGCTACATCCCTGGCATGCACAGCTCACAATAGGGTTTGTGCTCCTATGAGAATCTAATGCCCCACTGATCCGACAGGAGGCAGAGCTCAGGAGGTAATGCTCTCTGGCTGCTCACCTCCTGCCGTGCGGCCTGGTTCCTAACAGGCTACGAACTGGTAGTGGTCTGTAGTGTGGTTGTTGGAGACCCCTGATTTACATCACTTCTTGCTCATACGGTCACACCTGGGCACGGGCTCCTCTTTGATTTCTCTCTGTCAACTATATTGGCTTCCTGGATAACTTCTGGAGCATGAATGAATTGGCTACAAATGACGAAAACAATGGATAAAATGTTTCCCTTGACAGAGTGGACAGGGTGGAGGGTAGACAACAGGCTGGTTTCTGGAGGGAGGAAACCTGAGCTGGGCATCTGTTCTAGTCTTGATGGCATGAACTTGTGGGGAGTGGCCTCAATTTCTTTGGAAGTAGGCATACTATCAATTATAACTAACAGAGAGCAGATGCTCTCTGGGCTTAGCGTCTTCAACTGCAACGTGGTATCCAAAGAGTTTAGAATTACTGCTTCCCAGTTTCCTGAGGCTCTCCTTAAAGATGGATTTCCCGTGTGAGGTCAGATGATTCTCACTCACAGCTGAACTCACCAAACAAATTTATCTCCCATAGCTCATATTCCTGAGGGTAAATTTCTGGCTCAAATTTTTCCGCAAGCACTTTCTCTGTGTCTTTGGGCAGGATGCCCCACGTCTCTGAGACCCAGCCTCTTAACCTGTGGCAGGACCATATTTTTAAAACGTGATCTAATTGTTGACATTATTGCTATTTCTTTTTCCCTTTTAGAGCTCTTCCATTCATCGGGGAGAATCCTGTCTTCCTCCCTACCCCTCCCTGTGATGGCAGAAAAGAGATGAAAAAGGAACATTCTTGCTGGCCTTTGAGTTTCAGTAGCTGAGACCCTCAAGCAGACAGAAAGCACTCCTGTCTGCAAAAAATCATTTCGAAGGACATGAGATGCATGAGAGCAAGGCCCTCCTTCCATCCTTATCACTAGCCAGAAAAAGATTATCAGGGTTGCAGGCAGGAGTGTGAGTTGGAGAGGGGCAGGGAAGGTGTAGACACGGAGAGACTCCAGGAGAGGCTTGGCTTCCTGTCCTCCAGGCTGAGCCCTGGGCAGGTAGCAATGTTACCACGTGTGTCTGTGGGAGCTGAGGGCAGAGCAGGATCTGTTTTCCAGGGAGACAATAGGACCTCAGAGAAGAAATGGCTTCCTCACGGGTCCCGATAAAGCACGCCCTGAACAGCCTCATGTATTTACCAACTACGTGAAAAAGGCACAACAGATGATTCCACAGGGGCCATGAGGCAAAAAGGGCCTCACAGGTAGGACTGGGGTGGCTCAGTGGTGACCCGCATGGGTGTAGGCTATCACAGCCCGAATGGCCCTTTCTTCTCCCTGCTCCCACTGAACCTGGGCATCAGCCTTCCGGGCTACTTCGGGGAAAGGGCAGGTGGACCTGAATTGGCTGATGTAAACTCCACCACCCTGAGCAGACAAGAAAGAGTATCGTCAGTCTTGGTTGATGTTTGTATGTGACAGAGGGCAGAACATATGTGAGGTTGGGTTTGAAAACAGGTCAAAGAGGGTATGGAGTTTTTAATTGATGAGAAAGTTTGTTTAGAATAAAAATGCATAAGTGTAGAAGCAGTGAAAAGAAAGAAAAGAGAGATATTGTGAAATCAGTCCTTTAGCTGATGGGCACCAGATAAGAAAATGATGATTTACACATCAGGTCCCATTTACAAGGCTGATGGCAGCCATAATACGCCACCTGCAGCTGACTTTTCAGAAAATCTGGCACCAGGTTACGGGGCTTGGAGTAATCCATCTCGGGAACCACTGAGCCATGAACTTACTAAATGGTATCTGCTGGAGACCTGCTCAGCTTATGCCCAGCTGCAAGTGGTGGTGGAATCTCTGCTGCTTGAAGGCCAGATGGTGCAAATAGTGATGGTGGACATGGGGTCCCATCACAGGGGACACACTGCAGCAGATGCCTGGACTTACAGCTCCCAGGTCAGCTGAACTCATGTTGTTGGCACTTCCTGAGCAATCGAGGGTGGCATCTGTTCGTTCTGTGTGTGCCGTTTCCTTCCTTCCATGTCCACCTTCCTCGGCTGGCACCTGCCCTTCTGCTCTAATGGAGCCTGGTGCTTCTGCTGACCTCCACCTGCCGGGATCAGGCTGTTCTCAATTAGGAATCGAGGCTGTTGCAGTGGGAAGAGGTAGAGAGAGTAGCATGGTGGAGGGGAGAGCTCTGTGCCCAGATGGACTTGGACCCCAATCCTGGCTCCACTCCTAATTGTGGGACTACAGGCAAGTAACTTAAACTTCTTTTAGCCTTAGTTTCCTCCTCTGTCAAAAGAGAGTACCTACCTGCAGAAAGATTTTGAGGATTAACTAGGATAATGTAAAGAGCATACTTAGTGCAGTACCTGGTACCTAGTACCCAGTACCTACTCAATGAGTTACTTCAAGGTTACTTCAAGACCACAACCATAGGGGTCTTGCATAATAACTATTGTAGTAACAGCCCGTGGAGCACTGGCATGTGACAGAGGGGACCCGGAGCTCAGTGTTCAGCTATCCAGGGAGGGGGGCGCGTGATTTCCCTAGACCTCGGCGATCTTATCTTTTCAGTCTGTTTTTCCCAACCTGGAATGGGCTTTCTTTTCCTCCTTCCAGCTGCATGCGATGGTGCATGCTGACTCTACCCAGGCAGAATTGTATTAGAGGTTTCCATTTCCTGAAGCCCTGCTTGTTGGAGATAGCCTGTTTCCAATTACTATACCTACCCATAATTAGATGTGAACAAATTGGAAAAATGGCTTTCATGGGAGCCACCGGCACTGCTGGATAGGCTTTGAAGCCTAACCTTATTATTAATAATAAACATTTTGGCGATGGACTTTTGACCACGCACTTGTCCAGCATCTTTTCCTCGTGAACAGTCTTTGCTTGAGAGGCTGTGTGTGGTCTAAATGTTGGAGGTCAGCTCCTTGATTACGCTTGAAAAGTCAGCTCCTCTCTCCCTGCCTGTTTTCTTATCTGTAAAATGAGAGGGCTAACCCCTATGGCCTCTGAAGTTCCTTTTGCTGCTTTATTGAACTTGAATGCTTGTAGGAAAAATTTTAATTACTAAGGTCTAGAGTAAGTAGCTCAGAGAGACAATGGCCAATCAGTGCCCTTTAGTTTACAAAGTGACTTCTCTGGGAATGGACCTTGAGTGAGTGGTGATGCTCTGTGATCCTTTCAGAGGGAACATGTTAAGAAATGATGCCCTGTGTTGACAAGAGTTTTCATAAGAATAGTTTTCATTCCAAGGCTACCCTGGTTTGGATCATCTCCTTCTAGATAGTCCTTGACCTTGGCTTCTCATCAGGGTTTCTGGGGAGCTTTTCAAAATTTTGATGCCCAGGCCACACCTTGGAACAATCACAACAGAATTTCTGGGAGTGGGGTGGGCCTCAATGCTTTGTGAAAATTGCCCATGTGATTTCAGTGTGAGGATGAGGGGGAGAACCACAGCACCAGAACTATACATCTCAAACTTTCGTGGGCCCATCAATGACTGGGGATCTTGTGAAAATGCAGATTCTGATTGGGGAGGGCTGCAGCGGGGCCTGAGAGTCAGAATGTCTAGCGAGCTTCCAGTTGATGTTGCTACTGGTTTCCAGACCACACTGTGTGGCAATCATGTGGCTCTGCTGTCAGAAACTACAAGTCCATGAGAGTGCAGGCTGCAGACGTCCCTCTGGGAAACATCAGCAGAATGAGACCAGGAAGTACAGTGCTCAGGTCACGTGCCCCATCTGAGAATTTGGCTTCTCTTCAAAGGGATGGTCTTTAAGTACTTGTTCCACATTTCTTTAGTGGGGGTGGTGTTGGTACTGGCAAGGATTTTTTAAAATTGTGACTTGAACATTCTGTCTATCCCCAATATACCCACTTCAGCAGCAGTCCTCCTGCTAGATGACATCTTGGTCCCATGGCAGACTAAGAAGGGCCTTTGGCATTAGCTGAGGCACTTGAATAATTTCACCGAAGACTCTGATTTGAGAAAGTAAGCACCTCAAAGGTGCAATGACAGAGTTGACGCAGGCAGCAGTTAGTGTCTCTAGGCACAGAGGTAGCGGTGGCAACAGTGACCCATGTCCAGCAGTGGTATTTGCTCTTTGCCAGGCCCTGCCTATGGATTGACCTGGGCTGGAATTCTGGACATCCAGTCTTAACTGGTTTCAGATGTTTCACTGATTTTGCAAGCTCTTCAATAGCCTTCCAATAAATGTACTCTCTGCGTAAAGAGTATTGGTTTCTGTTGTGTGGAATCAAGAATCCTGATCAGGATATATAAATTAGACAATTGAGTTGTTAATACATTCAATGAGGTAATCCATGTAGAAAGCTTAGAGTTCCACCCAGCTTGTAGGAATCAATCAATCAATGTTAGCTAGGTTAATAATGGGAGAGAGGGAGAAGGAAGAGGAGAAGAAAGAAGGGGAAGAGGAAGAAGAGGGCATGGAGGAAGAGGAGGAGGAGGAGAAGTCAAGTAGGAAGCTTCGAGGGGCAATATTGAGGGGGCTTGCTTTCAATAGAGTGATCTCGAAGGCCCCTCTAAGGACAGGCCATCAAAGATGAGACTTGAAAACAGAAAATGAGTTTCATGTGAGGGGCACATTAAACAGACAGAATGGCGTGTGCGTGAGTCCTGAGGAGGTCATGAAACTGGCATGTCCCAGGGGTTGCTGGGAGGTCGGTGGGTTGGGGTCATGTTGATGGAGGGGGCTGGGCAGGAGACACAGCACAGGGTCGGCGGGAGCCAGATCTCCATGGGTTTTCAGACCGGTGTGAGGACTAAGCCTTTGAACTCTAAGAGCATTGGCAAAGCATTGCCAACCCGGGTCCTTCCTCCCAGTCATGGGTTCTCTCTGGTCAATATCTGAGCCTGGCCTGCCCTAGCACGTCACAATTTGAGGCAGAGCCTTGGGAGATGGGACAGGCAACCCCTCTGAAAAATTAGAGCATGGGTGAAGTTTATCTTAGGGGGAGGAGCCTCCGCCTCTTTGCATAAGTTTCCCTTTGTGGAGGATCAGATTCTCACTGTGTTCATCTGCCCAGCTGTGGAGCCTTTCTTAGGAAAACATCTCTATTAACCCCTATAGATAGACAGTGCTATGGTAACTAATAACCTCCAAATCTCAGTGGATTCACCCAGCAGATGAAAGTCTAGCAGCTCTCCAGGGCCGCTGCCCTCCATGCAGTTACCCAGCAATTCTGGCCGCTTTGATCTTATGCCACCATTTCTTCATGAGGCTCCTGGGTCACTGTGGCAAAAGATGAGAGAAATGGAGGGTGGAGCTTCAGGCTTCAATGTTGGCACAGCCCATTCCCCAAAGCTGGTCACATAACATTACTTAAATGCAAGAGGCTGCAGAATGGAGTGTAGCATATGGGATATCTGGCGAGTGGGATCGTTTCTGCCACATCTAATATCAGTAATTTGTAAAATCTAGCTCTGTAGCTTACCTTACCTTGAGAGAAACTGGCATTAAAAGCAATAGGTTATGCTTGTCATTCTATCTTGGTTAAGCTTACCATAAGTCTACAAGGTAAGTACTAATATTATCTTCATTTACTATGGAGAAATGGAGACTTAAAGAGCGTATTATTTGGGACTTATGGTTGCAAATGCTAAGAATTCAGTCCTTAGTCTTTGATAGATTAGTAGGTGACTGTAGTTTATAATAATCTATTATATATTTCAAAGTAGCTAGAAGAGAATAATTTGAACATTCTAGCATAAAGCAGAGACAAATATTTAAGGTGATGAATGTCCCAATTACACTGATTCGATCTTTACGAATTATATGACTGTATTAAATATCACATGTACCCTAAAATATGCATATCTATCATGTATCAATTAAAAACTGAAATTTAAAAAATACAAAAAAAAAAAAGAATTTAGGTCTTGGCTTACGTAAATAAAGAGGAATTTATGTAAGTAGAAATTCTAGGGCTTCAGGCACAGCTGGATCTTGGTCTCAATGATGTCATCGAGACTCAATTTTATTCCCTTGGTTCTGTTTTTTGATGTGTTGTTGAACTTTCTGGGTGCTGTAGTTCCAAGAACTACAGCTTCAGGTTTGTACCTTCTCAGTTTGAAGCATCGTAAGCTAGAGATCTTTTTCTTCTTGGGGCTCTCAACTCAAATCCCAGGACTGAGTCCCTTTGGTCTAATATGAATCATGGGCCATGCTGATTCAGCTGCTGTGGTTGGGGGATGGAACATGCCAATTGACCCCCTGGACTGCATGCTCACCTCTAGAGTAGGGGTGGGGAAGGTAGGTATATTTAGCTGAAAGGAAAGTCATGGTTCTGTTACCTGGAGAACAGGAAATGGATGCTGCAAAGGTCAAGAAACCAAGAAAGCAGCATCTGCTTTAGTGAATTTAAATAATGTGCATAATTTGGTACAACTATCAATTTTGCACAGCAATAAAATTTGCACCAGATTCTGTTTGACTCTGAAGCCCGCAGTTCTCCCAGTTGCTGCTCCAGCACCCTGTGAACACTCCACCATAGCACTTCCTGGCACACAGTCTATCTGATGGAGTGGGGGTGCCTCCAGCAACAGGGAGGTGACTCCCCCTCCTCCATCAACCAGTTCCATTTTTGCAGAGCATTCATATGGAGTAAAATGTGCTTTCTTTCCCTTAAGGGGTGCAAATTACAGTCTAAAGCTTCGCTTCCTCAGGGATGACTACAGTCTAATCCTGGCTCTAGCCGTAGCTTGCAAGGAAGGTCATCCTTGTTGAAGGAATTTGGGGCATCTGTGTGGAGGAGAGGAGGGCACGGGATGAGGGAATCCCTCTTGATTGAGGTTGACAGCCTGTTAGTAGCTCCTTACTGTGCCCTTGGGTGGGGAGCTCTGGGACTCCCTTGAAGTCCAGACCTGGGTCAAGAAGGCAGAGAGGGGTGAATAGAAATAAAGGATAGTCCTCGCATGCACACACCCAACCCAGATAACAGCTGATCCAACTCTACTTCATGTGATGTTGCCCATATATTTATGGGGCATGTATGGCATTCTCATGTATTCCATAAACATATAGACAAAGCCACATGAAAAAGGCTGCCTTCCTGTCTTCCCAGATTTAAAATCCTTGAGGGTAGAGACTGTGATTTCTTTTCCTAGTGTTCTCATTGTTCAGCACTCATTTATGAGTGAGAACATGCAGTGCTTGGTTTTCTGTTCTTGTGTCAGTTTGCTGAGAATGATGGTTTCCAGCTTCATCCATGTCCCTGCAAGGACATGAACCCATCCTTTTTTATGGCTGCATAGTATTCCATGGTGTATATGTGCCACATTTTATCCAGTCTATCATTGATGGGCATTTAGGTTTGTTCCAAGTCTTTGCTATTGTGAACAGTGCTGCAATGAACATATATGTGAATGTATCTTTATAATAGAATGATTTATAATCCTTTGGGTATATATCCAGTAATGGGATTGCTGGGTCAAATGGTATTTCTAGTATTAGATCCTTGGGGAATCACCACACTGTTTTCCACAATGGTTGAACTAATTTAAACTCCCACTAACAGTGTAAAAGCGTTCCTATTTCTCCACATCTTCTCCAGCATCTGTTGTCTCCAGATTTTTTAATGATCACCATTCTAACTGGTGTGAGGTGGTGTCTCAATGTGGGTTTGATTTGCATTTGTCTAATGACCAGTGTTGATGAGCTTTTTTTCATATGTTTGTTGGCTGCATAAATGTCTTCTTTTGAGAAGTGTCTGTTCATATACTTCACTCATTTTTTGTTGGGGTTGTTTGTTTTTTTCTTGTAAATTTGTTTAAGTACTTTGTAGATTCTGGGTATTAGCCCTTTGTCAGATGGGTAAATTGCAAAAATTTTTTCCCATTCTGTTGGTTGCTGGTTCACTCTAATGATAGTTATGATAGTTTCTTTTGCTGTGCAGAAGCTCTTAAGTTTAATTAGATCCCATTTGTGTATTTTGGCTTTTGTTGGCATTGTTTTTGGTGTTTTAGTAATAAAGTCCTTGCCTATGCCTATGTCCTGAATGGTTTTGCCTAGGTTTTCTTCTAGGGTTTTTATGGTGTTAGGTCTTATGTTTAAATCTGTAATCCATTTGGAGTTAATTTTTGTATAAGGTATAAGGAAGGGGTCCAGTTTCAGCTTTCTACATAATGGCTAGCCAGTTTCCCCAAAACCATTTATTAAATAAGGAATCCTTTCCGCATTGCTTGTTTTTGTCAGGTTTGTCAAAGATCAGATGATTAATTTTCTATTTTGTGAATTTTACCTCAATTAAAAAATTTTAAGAATACAAAATAACAAAAGATACCATCCTAAAAGCACCTCGGGCAGATAGGCCTGGAGGGGAGAAAAGCAGGTGTCAATCTTTCCCTGCATTATGTGTGTGTTTGCATGTGTGTTTTTTGTGTGTGCATGTACAGTGTCTGTGTAGGTCTCTGTATGTACAAATGTGTGTGTGTGTGTGTGTGTGTGTGCATAAGTTCCTTTTTCCTGGATGGTAGCCTTCCTAAGTAAAAGACATGTAAAAGATATCTGCTCTTTTATGTAACAATCCAAAGTTAATAACACTTTTGCTTTTTCTTCTCAAAATGAAGGATAGAAAACTACAGCCAATGATATTTTCCTGGTCGCTCATAACTGACAGCCCTGTCAGCTGCAGTCCCCTCAGGCCTGTGAACTGTGCAGGAGTCACAGCTGCTTTCTGATGGTGGAGGAAGGGGTCCCTGGCTTGTCATTCACTGGCTGGGAGCTTGCCATTCCCTCCCATACCCCACAAATGGCAGAATGTGCTTTAGTCTCAACTGTCCAGCTCCCAGATCCCTCACCTTCCTGCCTCCTTAGATGCAGCTTTTCCCCCTCCACGTTTCTTTTGATATGCTTTTGATTAAGATAGGAAAAAAGAACAATAGAGACAATAGTAACTGACGCTGAAATGTTACCAAGCATGGATATTTTTTTTTCTTAATAATGTCAGTTTCCTCTACTGCAAACAGAAGGTATTGGACTGGGTGATCTCACAGATCCCTTCTGGCTTTTAAATCAATTGCAGTGCCTCTCCTCCACACCCCCAAATTCACTTGTGAACATTTCTCGAACTTGGTGAAGAGAAGTGTCAGCACCTAAAGCAGCT
Organism: Cacajao melanocephalus; assembly: GCA_963573385.1. Classification (NCBI taxonomy): domain Eukaryota; kingdom Metazoa; phylum Chordata; class Mammalia; order Primates; family Pitheciidae; genus Cacajao; species Cacajao melanocephalus. The sequence continues at coordinate 28,539 of CAUYLG010027168.1, forward strand.
TCCAATATTAATCCTCTGCGATTTCACAAGTTGGTCAGGGCAACAGCAGGATGGTCATGGCAAGTCCCATGAAGGCTGGTTCCCAAAGCACAGTTCAAGTTCTTGGGCTTCTAGGTGAGACCTGGAGGAATCCTATTAAACCCTTGTCCTCCTGAGAATCAACAGGAAGCCCCGGGGAGTCTAACTTAGTTGGTTGGGGGGTTCTGTTCCAAAATGCTCATCTCTAACCATGCCCTGAACTAATTTTGATGCAGGTAGTCCAAGAACCAAACTTCAAAAGATGTAACCATAGACCAGGGATACTCAGCACCAGTACCATTGACACTGGAGCTGGACAGTCACTTGTTGGGCAGCTGTCCTGTGCATCCTTCCCAGCAGCAGCCCTGGCCTCCACCCACAAGATGTAGAAGCAACTCCCCTTTCCCCCCAGTTGGTACAGTTAAAAATGGCTCCAGTCTGGGCATGGTGGCTCACACCTGTAATCCCAGCACTTTGGGAGGCCGAGACGGGTAGATCATGAGGTCAAGAGATCGAGACCATCGTGGTCAACATGGTGAAACCCTGTCTCTACTAAAAATACAAAAATTAGCTGGGCATGGTGGTGCGTCCTTGTAGTCCCAGCTACTCGGGAGGCTGAGGCAGGAGAATTGCTTGAACCCAGGAGGCGGAGGTTGCGGTGAGCCGAGGTCACGCCATTGCACTCCAGCCTGGGTAACAAGAGAGAAACTCTGTCTCAAAAAAAAAAAAAATGTCTCCAGACACTGTCAATTGTTCCCTGGGGGGCAAATTGCCCTTGGTTAAGAACCTCTGCCATAGACAGTACTTCCCCTTGGGACCTGCTATTGTATGTTTTGATCAACACAAGACAGGTTGCTAGAAGTGAGGAGTTCCTGTCACTGCCAAGGGAAAGATACCCTCCCATTGAAGCCAAGCTGTGCTAGAAGTGGCCACCCCATATATGGAGGGTGTCTTTTGATCCTGGTGACCACCTGTGGGAGGGAGGTGGGGGTTCTTTGGAGAATCTGTTTGGTGGGTCCCATTATAGCATTGCTAAACTTGCTTGCTGGTGGGGCAGCGAGGTTCGCCAGCTTTCTCCAACTCCAAGCTCCTTTGGACTAATGAGCTCCTTTGTTGCAGTGGAAGGTAATTGTCCCAATCCTGAGTGTTTATTGAGCACCCGCTTTATACCCAGCACTATGCGGAGTGCTTTGCATACATTATCGTTTTTGATCTTCCCCGGGACTATATAATATGGCTTCTATTATTATCCCTATTAAAGACACGAGAACAGTGAGTGAAATAATATTTCTAAATGGCTGACCTGGAATTTAGACTTGGACAGTCTGACTCCAGAGACCACATTGTAAATCACCGTGCTATATACATATGCATGTCTCTACCCATTTCCTGAAAAATATAACTCAGTCTCGCCCAAACACCAGGGAAATATAATTTTAGGTTGAAAACACATTATAATAAAAATTGAGGGATGCTTTTTGCACTCAGTCTTCCTTGTCAGGAACACATCAGCCTGGGCAGCTTTCTGCTCCCTGGGGAGCAGCATGGGAATGAAGTCCCACCCAGGGTAAGTGACAAGGCACCTCATCTTGTCCATGTTTCTGCCTGTTTGAAAAGTTTTGGAGTGTCAGGCAGTGGAGAGTCACAGCAAGGGAGGTGGAGAGGAGGCAACTTGCAAGAGGACAAGTGAGTGAGTGGGGTTTAGGACATCTAAATACATCTGCCATCCCCAGTGGGAGGTTTTAGGCAAAGTTCGTTAGCTGTGAATTTTTACAAATTTACCAGAAAACCCCTGTGGGATAATGGGAACTTTGGCTTGGATTGGTGCTGCAAAGAGTCCCATTGTGCTTGGCTTTATTCCCTGAAGATTAGCAAGTAGGGAGGAAATGAACGCATCATTTAGGATGGTTATTGCCTCTGCTAATGAGCATATTAAAATAGTAGTTAAAAACCCCTTAATTCATATGTGGACTGGAAATAGAAAAGAGCAAGGAGGTGTGGAGCATCAGTGAACTGGGGGTGCCTTGTAAAGGAGCTGCCAAACTGATGGATGCATCAGGTTTATTTTTCTGTGGTCGAAGATGCAGGTAGCGTTGGAACAGGAAGACGAGCTGAGCAGGTCCTGGGTGGTGCCCTGGGGCACATTACAAAGAACCACGAGAGTGAGAGGAGGTAGGCCTCTGGGCAAGCCAGTGACAGAGATAGTTGGTATGTTTAGTAAAACGTGGACGTGGTTTGCCTTGTTAGTACATAAGGAGAGTATGGTCAAAGCACAGATGGCTGCGTTAAACAGCAGCCATGGTACCAAAGGGGGTGCAGGTGGATAGGATGGAGATTGTAGAAAATTAAAAACAATTCCAAATTGTGTAAACTGGACTTGTGTCTGCAAGTGATAGAACACCAACTTAAACTGATTTAAGCAATATGCAACCAAAACCAAGTGTGAGTGTGTGCTTGTGTGTGAGTGGGGATCATCTGTTAATGTAATGAAAAACCCCAGAGGCGATTGTTTTTAGGCATGGGTGTCTGCAGACGCTCAAATGATATCAAAGGCCTTTATTTTTCTGGCATCACTTTTAGCACTCGTGTCTGTGGGGCACTCCTGAAGGCAGGCTTCCATTCCATGATGGGCCCCAGGTACTTTCTTCAAGTCCAGCAGAAAGTGAAGGCTTCTCTTTCTTAATAATACAAGCTAAAGTCCCTGATCTGAGGCTCACTGGTCAGACATGAGTTCTGTACTGTCCCCCAGTTTGAGGATTATGTCAGGGCCAACCAACCAACATGGCCTGAGAGTAAGGGCTGGGCTTTACTCAGAGTGGGAGGAGCCTCCTGGGATCGTGGTGGTTTTAGATGGGCAGATTGATCTTTCTCTCTCCATATTGAACAATGACCCACAGCCAAGAGCTTGCTGATTACATGGTAGTCACACAAGGTTTTCTAGCCCCTACGTTTCCTTTTTGTTCTGGAATAAGCTTCGGGTGGCAATTTGATTTCAATGATAGTCACATCTGAGCTGGTGAGTTTTGATTTTTAAAAAAGTAAACTCTAGAGTTGAGTTTACTGATTAAGTATCATATAAGTTATAAAGATGGGCACTTTTTGCCCCTTGTTAAACATGTAAGTTTCTTAAAAGGAGGCCAGGTCTTAGCGTCTCTTCTAAGTGTTCCATCATTGAACTCAGTGGCTCCTGTGAGTTCCTGTAACAGGAACCAAGTTACACAAACCTCAGGAACAGGAGCTCTTCCATCCCTCGTGCTGTGCTTCCTTTCCTGAAGATAAGGCAGGTGAGGGGCTGTGGCTCACAGACATTCCCTGCATTCCCTGCAGATAGGACAGGTGAGGAACTGTGGGCACATAAACATTTCATTTGCCTAACAGTGGCCATGACCACACCTGTGCTGACAACCAGTTTGGAATGCCAGAAATTCCAGATTGAACAAGCTCATTACAGCCTCCCTGATTTTGGTTGTAGAACCTTAGACTAACTTTCTTAGGATCTGATCCTTGGTCCAAACTCCTCCCAAACTCCAACCCAGATCTTGCCTTGAGGCAATTCAGCAAGACCACCTGTTTGCTCTGCCCTAGATTCCTACATATCTTATTGGGTCATGACTTTATTTCTCATAAAGTCATTGACACAAGGACTGACTGGGGCAGCTGGGAGTTGGGCTTGTTCACAGAATTTTGGATGAACCCTCCCTGCTTAGTGGAGCTCTGATGGGATTCTTGATTCCCTTCTCTCTGGAGGCCCAAGAACATAAACACATTCCATCCACAGCTTATCTTGACTGCATCTTCCAGTGTCTCCCCTGAAACTGCTGTTGGCACTTTCAACTTCTATTGATATTATAGGGACCTTACGGATCCCATGGCTTTTTTTTTTTTTTTTTTTTTTTTTTTTTGAGATAGATTCTTGCTCTGTCACCCAGGTTGGAGTGCAATGGCGTGATCTTGGCTCACTGTAACTTCCGCCTCACAGGTTCAAGTGATTCTCCTGCCTCAGCCTCCTGAGTAGCCAGGATTATAGGTGCATGCCACCAAGCTTGGCTAATTTTTGTATTTTTTTTTTTTTAGTAGAGATGGGGTTTCACCATGTTGGTCAGGCTGATCTTCAACTCCTGACCTTGTGATCTGCCCACCACGGCCTCCCAATGTGCCAGGATTACAGGCATGAGCCACCGTGCCTGGCCGGCTTATTTTTTTTTTTGAAGTTCTTGGAAGTGCTGATTTTCATTTCAGTGCAGGAAAAAAAAATCTAGATTATCTCCGAAAACTGATGATTCAAAAAGCCATGGGCATCATTAGCCATCAGGGAAATGCAAACCCAAATCATCTAAGTGACACACCCTTTCCTACCCACTAGGATGGCTATCATCCAAAAGGTGGGTTTGGATGGGTTTTATAATTTTAGACTAACTTCTTATGATCCAATCCTAAGAAGTGTTGATGAGGGTGCAGAGAAAGTGGAGCCCTCATACACTGCTTGGAGGAATTCATGGTGTAGTAATTTGCAAAACAGTCTTGCAGTTCCTCAAAAGGTCAAATATCAGTAATCTAAACAGCGTGGTACTGGCATAAAAACAAACAGAGACCAATGGAACAGAATAGAAGGCCCCAAAATAAAACCATGCACCTACAGTTAATTGATCCTCTGCAGGGGTCCGAAGAACACACAATGGGGAAACGATAGTCTCTTCAGTCAAGGGTGCTGGGAAAACTAGACACTGATATCCACAGGTGAAGAATGAAATTGGACCCCTATCATCTCACACTATATACAAAAACCACCTTGAAATAGATTAAGGACTTTTTTTTTTTTTTTTTTAGATTGAGTCTCGCTCTGTCACCCAGGCTGGAGTATGGTGGCAAGATCTCAGCTCACTGCAACCTCTGCCTCCCGGGTTCAAGTGATTCTCCTGCCTCAGCCTCCTGAGTAGCTGGGATTACAGGTGTGTGCCACCATGCCTGGCTAATGTTTGTATTTTTAGTAGAGACAGGGTTTCACCATGTTGGTCTCAAACTCCCGACCTCAAGTGATCCACCCACCTCGGCCCCTCAAAGTACTGGGATCACAGATGTAAAACATTGCACCTGGCCTAAAGACTTTTAAATATAAGAAAGACCTGAAACCATAAAACTACTAGAAGAAAACCCAGGGCAGAAACTTCTTGACTGGTCTGGGCAATGATTTTTCTTGAACATCACTCCAGAAGCACAGGCAACAAAAGCAAAACTAGAGAAGTGAGATTGTATCAAGCTAAAAAGCTCCTGCAGAGCAAAAGAAGCAATCAACAGGGTGCAAAGGCATTTCCAAATTGAGAGAAAATATTTGCAAACCATATATATGACAAGAGGTTAATACCTGAACCAACTAAACAAAAAAGTTTTAACATAGTTACCATGTACCTGTAATTCCACACCGAGGTATATATCCAAGATAAATGAAGACATGTCCACACATACATGTGTACATAAATGTTCGCAGCAACATTATTTATAATAGCCAAAAAGTGGAGGCAACCCAAATATCCATCAATTATGAATGACAAAATGCCATCTATTCATGCCATACAATTAGTTAGCAACAAAAAAGAATGAAGTAGTGCTACCTGCTACAACATGAATGAACCTTAAAGATATTATGCTAAGTGAAAGAAGCTCCCCACAAGAGACTACATATTGTGTGATTCCATTTCCGTGAAACAGCCAGAAGAGGCAATCCCACAGAGGCACAAAGTAGATTAGCCATTTCTAGTGTCTGGGGAGAAGGGGTTATGGGGAAGACTCCCTTACATATGGAGTTTCTTTTTGGTGATAAAAATGTCCTGAAATTAGATAACAATAATGGTTGCACAACTCAGTGAATATACTAAAAACCACACAATTGTACAATTTAAATGGGTGAATTGGTATGTGAATTATATCTCAATATGGACATGTGTGTTTGTGTGTACGTGGAGAGAGAGAGAAGGAGAGGGGGCTGTCTGGCTGAATCTCAGGCTGGGGTGTTCAATCTGCAGAATTCTCTGATGGTGTAGAAATTAGCTGAAGAAAATGTTCAGTGCTGAAGTAACTTTATAAATAACAGTAGTAGAATCTTCCTTCTCCTCCAGGCATATCATTGTAATCACGTATTAGGTCTCAGATTCTTTACACTAATTCATGAAAAAACTTGTCATTGAGCAGAAAGATTTAATACTCTTAACTTCAAGGACAAAGATGCAAATCTTAGCTTTGACGGTGTTGATCCATGAGACTGTGTTTGCTGTGGGAAATGGGCAGTGTCCTTTAATTATGAAGCCCTGGGGACGCATCTCACAGCTCAAAACGGAAGGGGGCAAGTGAGACTCTGAAAGGAAGTACAATTTCCATTTCACTAAAGAATCACAAATGTCATTTATAAGAGCAGTTCAAAGTCATTTTGAATCTTGGGTCTTGCCTTGTGATGACTTTCGGCAGCGCCCTTCTCCCTGAGCTGTTTCTGGCTTTAGTGTGAGGTCCAGACCTGGAGGGGCACTTGAGTGGCTGCTGCAGGGAGACCAGAGGGAGGCTCTTTTAAGCAGAGTCAGAATTAATGTCCTTAGCCAACCAAGAGGATAACTTCTGGGCCATAACGGGCTATAAGCAACTAGGTGTTAGGGACTGGACCTAGCCAGCTTGACCTCTTCAGGACCCAGCACGGTGACTGACACATAGTAGGCATTTAATATTATTTTTTGAATGTAACGTGTCAGGTAGGATGAAGTGGGTAGACAGACACAGACGCTTACAGAAATAGTAAGGGAAATGTTCATCAAATGACCACGTGCAGATGCAGTTATAAACTATAAAATACCTTAGAGGAGAAACCATGCAGGAGCATGTGGAATTACTGATGATGGAATGGCCACATAAAACCCCTGTGGTCTTTACCTCTGGCTCACTTTAGGGCGGAGGAGAGATTAAGTCACCCTAGCCATCACGGGGGTGCAGATGATCAGGGCTAATTTACTAAATGGAAACCTGTTTTTCCCAGCTGGCCTCTTCATTGAAGAGGCAAAGTGCAAGCACTAGGGACCATTTTGCAGGTGGAGCATTGCCACCCTGTGTCACTCATTAGAGGCAATGCGTCAGGGAAGCAGGAGAGCAAGATCCCCAACGAGGAGGGCTCTCTGTGCTGCCCTCATGTGGTGAAACTGGGAGCATGCGCCTTCCTTTGCCTCGAGCTTCAAAATCTTCCTCCAGTGGTGCACCATAGGCAACCAGGGTGTCCTCTTCCATTGCTTTTTTTTTTTTTTTCTTTTGAGACAGAGTCTTGCTCTGCCACCAGGCTGGAGTGCAGTGGCCCAATCTCGGCTCACTGCAACCTCTGCCTCCTGGGTTCAAGCGATTCTTCCGCCTCAGCCTCCCGAGTAGCTGGGACCACAGGTGCGTGCCACCACGCCCGGCTAATTTTTTTGTATTTTTAGTAGAGACGGGGTTTCCCCATGTTGGCCAGGATGGTCTCGAACTCTTTACCTCGTGATCCGCCTGCCTTGGCCTCCCAAAGTGCTGAGATTACAGGCTCCATTGCTTTTTAAATTGTTTTTGATAGGTTCTGTTGTAAGGAACTCTGATTCCACATCAGCCAGCCTATAGGATATGCCTCCACTTAGACACTCCCTAGGAACCTGGTATTAACATATTCAACTGTGAGCTCACCATCTCTCCCCAGCCCCTTCAAGCTGCGCCTCCTTCTACACTCTCTGACCTAGGAAATGGCATCATTGAATCCTCTAGGCTAGAAATCTCGGTGCCTTCCCTGCCGACTCCCTCTCCCTCTCTTCCCAGGGCTAATCAATCACAGTCCTGTTCGCCATTCATCTATCGTCATTGCATCCTTTCTTTTCCACCCCCAGTGCTGCAAAGAGGTGGATTTTACCCCATATGAATGCAGCTATTTCCTGCCTGGTTTTCTTGTCTTCCATCTGGTATCCCTCAAATCCATCTTCCACCCTGTCACCAGATCATTCTAAATGCTGATATGACCACATGAACGCATCCACTTCAAACCCTTTGGTGGCCCGGCCCTGCAGACAGCTTTAACGTGTTGCTGACACGTCCACCAACCCTGGCCCTGAAGCTTCCCTGGAGGGCTGGGATTGTACACCTCGTCTTGCCGGGCTTCCTACTTCTGGGCTGCTCACCCCATGTGCACCCCTCAGCTTTAGGCTTGGCTCAAGAATCACCTCCTCCTTGAAGCCTTTCCTGCTTTCTTCTCCCAGACTCCATCCAAGATGACACTCACCATTTCCCTGTTATGGGATTCTATTGCAGCTTAAACAAAAAAGAAAGCAGCATTTGGAGGCGGATGATCCCAATCTACCCCTTGACATCACCACTCTTGCTCTGTGTGATCCATGTGGGTTACTGAACTTCTCCAGGCCACAGTTTCTCTCTCTTTGAAAGGTGAAGGCTATAGTGCCTTGCTCATAGGGTTCACCTCAGGATTAAGTGAAGTCATCCATGTAAAGTGCTTGGTGCATGGGGAACCCTCAGCAAATGTTGACTCTGATTTGAACCCCAGAGATGGTCAGAGCAAGTTTCCACCTGAGGAAGGCAACACCTTGGTGTGGCCTTATTTCTGTTTGCACAGCCACAGCTGGGTTAAGCATGAGGAAGACAGGCTGGCCTTTGTTTCCCCAGTTCCTAGAATAGCGCTCAGTAAATAGTACACTCTCAATCGTTTCACAGTTCCTGACTGTGTCTCCGTCAATCTCAGGAAACAATTAAGCTACAGCCCATTGATGGTATAATTAAGAGCAGATCTTCAAAGCGGTGATCTGGGCATTAGTATAAAGAAAGATGAAAGCACGGTGAGTCCTGTCTACCCTGAATTCTCAGTTCCTCAGGATGACGTGCTGGAAGAAATCTTGTTTTTTCTAACTTATAGAAAAACATCTCAAACAGTAAAATTATAAAATTTAAGAAACCAAACCTTTTAAAAATTAAATTGATTGTTCAAGAAGCACATATAGATTGCATAGGCTGCTGTTTTATTAAAAGGTTGGTATTTAATTTGCTGTTCGTTAGGGTAATCATTCTTGTTCGTTAGACAAACTTTTCTTTCTTTTTTATTTTTTTCGAGATGGAGTCTTGCTCTGTTTCCAGGGCTAGAGTGCAGTGGCGCAACCTTGGCTCACTGTAACCTCCGCTTCCCCGGTTCAAGCAATTCTCCTGCTTCAGCCTCCTGAGTAGCTGGGACTACAGGCAAATACCACCATGCCCAGCTAAGTTTTTGTATTTTATAGTAGAGATGGGGTTTCACCATATGGTCAGGATAGTCTCAAACTTCTGACCTTGTGATCCACCCGCCTCGGCCTCCCAAAGTGCTAGGATTATAGGCGTGAGCCATTGCACCCAGCCTCCTTGGACAAAGTTTTCTAAATATAATGGAGATTGGCTTGTTGGGTTGAAAATGGGCCCCCTTCCAGGAACATTATCAGTTAGCTGTTTCATTTAGCTGCAAATAAAATATAAAGAAAATGACCCTGCTATCTCTTCATTTTTGGATGGAGCTGTAAACCTGAAAAAGATAAAATACTTCATTGTCTGGAAACTATAGCATAAACCTTCTGTAAATATCATCTACATCTATCTTCAAGTTTGAAGGAGTATGTGTTAAAGGTAAAGTATGCAAATGCACTTCTTGCAGAAAGCCTAAATTAAATGGAATTTTCCTGATTAATACTTCAAGTCAATTTTGTCGTAGACATCCAAAACAGCTTCTATAGCCCTCACTATTAATTGATTGATGGACTGTTAAAAAAAATAAAGAAGCAATTCTTATGAAATTTTTTTTTTCTTTTTCTGAGACAGGGTCTCACTCTGTTGCCCAGACTGGAGTATAGTGGCTCTATTTCGGCTCACTGCAAACTCTGCCTCCTAGGCTCAAGTGATTCTCCTGCCTCAGCCTCCCTAGTGGCTGGGATTACAGGTGCATGTCACTACCTCCTGGCTAATTTTTGTATTTTTAGTAGAGATGGGGTTTCACCATATTGGCCAGGCTGGTCTTGAACTCCTGACCTCAAATGATCCACCTACCTTGGCTTCCCAAAGTGCTGGGATTACAGGCGTAAGCCACCACGCCTGGCCTCAATCCTTATGAAATATTGACTATGCTTTTTCATACCCTGGAGAAAATTTAATATTTAGCTTACATATCTTAACTAGTGACCAGTAGTGATTTGACCCTCTTTAATTCTCAAGTGTGTGTCATTTGAATGACATTTATTTCACTGGAGGTGTGGCTTATGTGTGAGTATAGATCAATGAATTACTAAAGGCTGTTTGAGTTGACATATAATTGGAATTTTAAAAAATCAGTTTCTCTTTTGGTCAAAATATCCCCAGTTTCTTAATACCTCTATTATGTGTGTGTTTGCTTTATCTGTTTCCTTAATCTTAGGTATCTGGTGTTGTAGAGTCATAGAATACAAGCTCAGCAGAGAACTGTGAGTTTTTCCCCAAATGGAAGTTTCTGGAAAGATTCACAGTCTAGTTTTTGGTATTTTATGTTTAAGGTTAGAGGTACTTGGGCTCAACTGACTACCTTTGGCCCTAGAAGCCAAATGCTTTTTTCTTCCCTTTCTTTGCCTTTTCTCCACCTCCCTTGTATAAGAAACACCAAAGGAATTATGGGTCATCTCTCCGTCAGTGTTGCCAGGGAGCCTTGACTGGAGCCACAGTTATGAATCCGATTGAGACGTGCTGTATTTCTCAGGTGTCTCTAATGAGCAGTGCTTTGTTGTGTGTGGTGAACTGAAGCAAATAAATTATCTGCTGACATAAAGCTGATGGCATGCAGCTAGTTTTGTGTTATTAAGTTATCCATACTGTCTGGCATAATAAGTTGTGTTGAAATACTTCCCACTTCTGTGCCTGCCTTTATTAGTTTAAAATCTGGGTCTTGTTTATTGTTGTTGGTGGTTAGAATAGGTTTTATTATGATATGCAATTATCTCTCTGTCATTTTCATCTTGGTTTAATTGCCTATTCTGTATCCTAATGGGGTAAGTCAGCAGAAGACAGTGTCCCTTTGCTTGAGAATACTAAATTAAGGTATCTCACATAGCTATAAATTATTTGTAATTCTAGGCAACATTGAAACTACAAACTTCAGAGATGAATTCCATTTCTGTTCCCTTTGAAACTACTTAAAAATCTAACATCTCTTTGCATGACCAGAGAGAGATACCAATTGCTGTTTGGTTCAAATTTTCTTTTTCCCATTTTTCCCACTGCCTTGCTATATTATTTAATTCTGATTTCTGCCTCAGCATTTCCATCATCTAAATACAATAGATCCTTGGCATGTGCTGATTTTCAAACTCATGGGGTTGACTATTTTCTAGAGGCCCTAAAATTATTTGTAGTCTTACAAAAACAAGAATTAGAATCGTACATAGTACAGGCTATTATGCTAGGGAGAGGCCCTTGCTAATAAATGTGCCTGACTGATTCAACCCTTAGCAGGGAATCGCTTCTCCATCAATAGAAGCTTCTGGCTGCTTCTGGGTAACTTCTGTCTTAATCTTTCCTCAGCTATATTTTTATGGGATAAATTATAGATTATAGAAATATATGTGAATTGGGGATTTGGAATGGTTTATGGCACTGTTTAGGACAACCTTTTAAAAATTACTGATGTTTGGATAATACCCCTAGATATTCTGACTTATTTGAAGTGGGTCCTGAACATGCGTATGTTTAAACAGCTCCCCAATCAATTCCCATGTGTAATCACGGGTGGAAGTCAGTGGGCTAGAAGATATCTAAATCATTCACACCTATCCAGCTCCAGTTTAAAAGGCTTTGAGTAATTTCCCATTGCTATTAAGGTAAAGACCAACCCCTTTATTGTCTTCTAAACCAATGCCTCTTCTGGTGCCACTTTCATTTTCCTTGTATGCATCTCAGCTTCTTCTATGCTCCTTTCTACAACCTTTGTATGTGCTACTTCCTTTGCTTGGAAAGGTCTCTTTCTCTAGAGAATTTCTATGCATCCCTCAGAACTTTGCCCAATCATGGCTTCCTCAAGGAAGCCTCTCTTGACCCCTGACTAGGTGAAATCTCACCATTAATCACTCTTCTACTTCCTTATAGTGCTTACCGTTACCACTTGACCCTGAATTGGGTGATTCTTTGCCTAGTGCCTGTTTCTCCAGCAGTTCTGTGAGCTCCATGAGGGCAGGGACCATGCCTTCTTGACTCCAAAGCCCTCTTCCCGCTATGAGGCTTGCATATAGTTGGCATTTAAGACAACCATTGAGTAAATAAATAAAAGGTTTGCCTATTCCAAATCTGTCATGGTGACTTCTCCACCATCAGAATAGAAGAGGGTTTTCATTGAGTTTGGCCTAAATGAAGTTTATGAATTGCCAACTGACCACTGCAGAATATTATTGTAAGCTAGAGTTCCTCAACTTTGGCGCTATTGACATTTTTGGAGTTCGATAAGCCTTTGTTGTGAGAGGGGCTGCCCTGTGTATTGGAGGATGTTGAGGAACATCCTTGACTTCTACCCATTATGTACCAGCAGAACCCCCTCCCCCAGTTGTAGCAGAAAGGTCTCCAGGCATTGCCAAGTGTCCTTCGGGGTCAAAAATGACCTTGATTATTATAGGCAACCTAAGGAGGGAGACCCAGATGAGAAGTTATTATAAGTATCTTTTGTGGTTTGCACTTTGGTGGTCAGATTCTGTTACAGGTAGCTAGGCACGAGTGGGGCAGGAGAGGGCTCTTCCCCTCACCCACCAGAAATGTCAGGTGATGGTTTGGCAATTATGGCATTCTTCTCTAAAAGTGATAAACTGGCAGCTGGAGCCACAGAGAGGCCATTTCCTGATGGTCCACGCCTGTTAACGTTAAACTGTTAATTAAAAGCGAGCTCCCGGAGAAGAAACTTCTTGGGTATATGAGTCCATTTTCATGCTGCTGATAAAGACATACACAAGACTAGGGAGAAAAGGAGGTTTGACTGGACTTACAGTTCCACATGGCTGGGGAGGCCTCAGAATCATGGTGGGAGGTGAAAGACACTTCTTACATGGTGGCCGCAAGAGAAAACGAGGAAGAAGCAAAAGTATAAACCCCCAATGAACCCATGAGGTCTCATGAGACTTGTTCACTATCATGGGAATAGCATGAGAAACACTGACCCCCATGATTCAATTACCTTTCCCTGGATCCCTCCCACAACACATGGGAATTCTGGGCAATACAATTCAAGTTGAGATTTGGGTGGGGACACAGCCAAACCATATCACCAGGAATACATATTAAGGGACGAAAATGGCAAAGTGTGATCTTCTGGGAACACTCCACTGGAAAAAGGAAGAAAACCTCAGATGGGCATTGGTACGACTTCCTAAACACACTGTGCATGCTTACTTTCCAAAGGCAAAGAGGACACTGCACATGCAGAAAGCCCACCCTAAAGGAAGAATCACAGTGAAGAGGCAAGTCCATAAAAGTCCTAAGATCACAGTTAAACAGGGCACTTGACCTGTTCTCTCTTTAACCTTCAAGTCCCCGCTTGGGTCTCTTCCAAGGGTTCTTTCCTTTCTTTCCTGTTCTAAAGCCTTTTAAATAAACTTCCACTCCTGTCCTAGAACTTGCCTTGGTCTCTTTTCCTGCTCTACGCCGCTAAGTCTAATTCTTTCTTCTGAGGAGGGTAGGACTAAAGTTGCTGCAGACATGTATGGATTTGCCATCAATAACTCGCTCGGGATAACTTGGATCTCTTCTACCACTAACATGCCCACTGAAGTTACCTGTTACCCTGAACTGCTGGGGAACAAGAAGCTTAGTAATTGTTCATCACAGACTAATTCTTTAAAAAAAGAAAAAAACTTGAGTGTGTTGAGCTTTATCTGAAGGGCTTTTTTCCTATGAGGTTGGTGGCTATTAAGTCCTCAGAACGAAATCTGCAGGCAGTGGTAGGTACATGATAAAAGTGGCTTTTTGTGAGCCCCAGAGCCCTCCTAAGTCTTTGTTTCTTTTTGGTAATGTCTGGTTCCTCAAAGATTTTCTGCTTACTCATTACCAAACTAGACCAATCATCAAAATGATAAGAAGAGCCTTTTAAAAGCAGAGATGCCCATCTCTCTCCTGTGGAGATTCTGATGGGACAGGATGGGAATGTGAAATCATAAGGGGCTCCCTCAGCAATACTGATGGTTCTCTGGGTTTGGGAGACACTGATCTCAACCACAGGCACTGCCTGGAGACCTGTAGTCAGACCTTGAGCAGTTAACCCAATTAGCATCAGTAAGAAATTGTGTGTTGAGCTCTATGCTAGTCAGGGTTAGGTGTGTGTGTTGGTGGGTGGGGAGTGAGGGAGAGTTCCTCAAGGCTGTGGGATGGGCCAGGACTCTGTAAACGGGATTATTGAATGTGGGGAAGAAACGAGCGGTGGGTTTATGGAACTAGGAGCAGATGGCCTGCTTGATGCAGGGAAGAACTGAAGAGAATATTTACACTGGGGACAGTGCCTGCAGCAAAAGAGAACTCCAATCCTTTATTATTAATTCATTTGAATTATTTTAGATACTGTATTACTTGTTTTCATGAACCATGTCAGCTAAGAGGGATTCTCATTCTAAATATCGCTCTTGCTCTCCCTCTCTCAATGAAATACTTCCAATATTGTCTTAATATTTTTATATGGGGAAAACAGAAGGAAGCAGTGAGAAAGGTAAGTGAGGTATGTTGCTACAGGCAAAATTTCCCTCTACTTTGAAAATTTTGCAAAGTCTAGGAAATACTCACAAAATGGCATTTCACTGGCATTTGGACCATTCAGGACAGGTGGGTGCAGGGGTGCACAGGTGTCTGGGGGTACTCCACTTTGCCCAGGAACTTCAATATGTCCCAAAGAGGGGAGAGGTAGGAGTAGGGCGATAGCTTATGTTGTTGGTGAACTCTTGACTTTATGCAGTGGAGATTTCTTCACACATTCCAAGTAGCACTTACATACTGTGTAGCAAGTTCAATTTATAAGAATCTATTTAAAAGATGTCACCACACATGTCAGAAAAAATATTCTCACAAGGAAGGAGTTAGTCATGTTTCATATTGCAGGCAATTTGGAAGAATGGGATTTGGATTACAGGACATGAGTACAATACAAATGTAATTGTTTGGAGGTAATTTGAACAAAATGAAGTATGCTTCTACTGAGAGTTCAAGGACATCAAGCAGTCTTTATAAGATGAAGTTTTGGGTGAAAGTTCTCTTGGAAATTATAGCCTGAGTTCTGAGCTGTCAGTCCAGGGACTGGGTCCTTTATTCTAGCTGAACTCTCAGCTCTCCAAAGGGAAAGTAGGTATTCTAAAAATTCTTCACTATTCAAAGATTTCTTCTTGTAGTTTTATATAAATTGGCACTTTACTTCTTAGCCTTTGATTGTGCCACAGAACATAATCCTGTGGACTTTATGATATTGTCAGTGCTGGAAATTTCAACAAGAACAGTATTTAGTTGGGTGAGGATATGGTTTGGCTTTGTCCCCACCCAAATCTCATCTTGAATTCCGACATGTTGTGGGAGGGACCTGGTGGGAGGTAATTGAATCATGGGGGCAGGTCTTTCCCATGCTGTTTTTGTGATGGTGAATAAGTCTCATGAGATCTGAAAGTTTTAAAAATGGGAGTTCCCCTGCACAAATTCTCTTGTCTTGTCTGCCACCATGTGAGATGTGCCTTTCACATTCCACCATGATTGTGGGGCCTCTCCAGTCATGTGGAACTGTAAGTCCATTAAACCTCTTTCTTTTTTAAATTGCTCAGGCTTGGGTATGTCTTTATCAGCAGTCTGAAAAGGGAATAATACAGTAAATTGGTACCCCAGTAGAGTGGGGGGCTGCTGAAAACATATCTGAAAATGTGGAAGCGATTTTGGAACTGGGTAACAGGCAGAGGTTGGAAGAGTTTGGAGGGCTCAGAAGAAGACAGGAAAATGTGGGAAAGTTTAGAACTTCCTAGAGACTTGTTGAATGGCTTTCATAAAAATATTGATAGTGATATGGACAATAAAGTCCAGGCTGAGGTGATCTCAGCTGGAGATGAGGAACTTGTTGGGAACTGGAGCAAAGGTGACACTTGTTATGTTTTAGTAAAGAGACTGGTGGCATTTTGCCCCTGCTCTAGAGATTTGTGGTACTTTGAACTTGAGAGAAATGATTCAGAGTACCTGGCAGAAGAAATTTCTAAGCATCAAAGCATTCAAGATGTGACTTGGGTGCTGTTAAAAGCATTCAGTTTTAAAAGGGAAACAGAGCATAAAAGTTTGGAAAATTTGCAGCCTGACAATGTGGTAGAAAAGAAAACCCCATTTTCTGAGGAGAAATTCAAGCCAGCTGCAGAAGTTTGCATAAGTAAAAAGAAGCTGAATGTTAATCACCGAGACAATGGGGAAAATGTCTCCAGGACATGTCAGAGAACTTTGTGGCAGCCCCTCCCTACACAGGCCCAGAGGTTTAGGAGGAAAAAATGGTTTCGAGGGCTGGGCCCAGGGTCCCTGTGCTGTGTGCAGTCTAGGAACTTGGAGCCCTGTGTCCCAGCGCTTCATTTGTGACTACAAGGGGCCAAGGTACCTCTTGGGCTGTTGCTTCAGAGGGTGGAGTGAGATCTGGAAAGATTGAAGAGGGAAGAGGAGTGGCAAAAAAAAAAAAGATACAGAAAAATGGACCCTGAGTTTAGAGAAAGTTGAGGAGGTCAGTGTCTCCAAAGCAGTTAATATATGTAAGAAATTATTACCTGTAAGGCTGGTATAGGTAGTCTGTCCCCAGCCTGTGCAAGTCCTTAAAGATT
>CAUYLG010027169.1:0-141717 GCA_963573385.1 Cacajao melanocephalus
ATAGAAATTCCATTTGACCCAGCAATCCCATTACTGGATATATACCCAAAGGATTATAAGTCATTCTATTATGAAGATACGTGCACACGTATGTTCATTGCGGCACGGTTTACAATAGCAAAGACCTGGAACCAACCCAAATGCCCATCGATGATAGACTGGACAAGAACATATACATCATGGAATACTATGCAGCCATAAAAAGAATGAGTTTGTGTCCTTTGTAGGGACATGGATGAATCTGGAAACCATCATTCTCAGCAAACTGACACAAGAACAGAAAATCAAACACCCCATGTTCTCACTCATAGGCAGGTGTTGAACAGTGAGAATACATGGACACAGAGAGGGGAGCATCACACACTGTGGTCTGTTGCTAGGGGGTAGTGGTGGGACAGCAGGGGGTGAGGAGGTTGGGGAGGGATAACATGGAGAGAAATGCCAGATATAGGTGCCAGGGGGGTGGAGGCGGCAAACCACTTGCCATATATGTACCTATGCAATAATCCTGCATGATCTGCACATGTACCCCAGAACCTAAAGTACAATAATAAAAAAAAAGAAGTTAGCAACATGTAACTTGCTATTGTCCCATTTATTTCTTATAATCCTGATAATTTTATTTTCTGATAGCCAAATAACAAATTTCATGTTAGAAATTCAAGAAAACTCTGAGACACCAACGCCCGCCCCCCCGAAAAGAAAGGAAAAGGAAAACGAACAATATTCCACTTCCTTGAAATTACTGTTGCTAACATTTTCATTTATATGATTAATCTATTTCCTTTGTGTGTGTGTATTTTTCCAAAATTGTGATTATACTATTTATATCATTTTATAGTCTCTATTTTTGCTTAACAATAACTTTTGAACATTTAACGCATTGTCCAATTTTGTCTACAATATCATTTACCATAACCTTACAGCATTGTAGTAGCAGGAACAGCTATAATTTACTTAACCAATTCTCTGCTTTTGGTGTGTTAGGTTTCTATACCCCCTAGCAATGATTCAGGGCCTCTCCCTGTCTGGGGAATGTGACAGCCAGAGCCTGCATTAGCCCCAGGGCTGCCGCATGCTATGCTTCAGTCCCTGACCGGACCTCTGGACTCTCCTTCCCGCCCATAATGCAGACAATCCCTCAGGTGAGTCCAGTAGGCCCCAAGTCCTCCTCCAGGAGCAGAGGAGATACTGTTAGCCAATAGAGGACCACAGCCCTGGACACTGGAGACAAAGACCTGGCCTTGTCATGGTGTGAGGACCCTCCCTGCTTCCTGGCCCTCATCAGTGCCCTTGCCCACGGCCTCTGCCAGCTCGGTCTCTGGGAGAGAGGCTTTCCCCAACTTTCCCTTCACCCTCCCGCGGGATGCAGTGCTTTGAACAGACTTCGTCGCTTCACAATGTAACTGGGAGAGGGAGGCAGGCAGAGGGGCCCTGGGGCTACTAAAGTGATTGGAGAAGTGAACTTTTGCACTGTCAATGCTCTGGGCCCCACTCTCAGCATAGCCCAAGAACTCACCCCCTACCCACATGTGAAAGAAAACCCAGTTGCAGGCCTGGGATTTCTGCAAAGTGTCCCGTTGCTCTCCATCTCCCTGTCCCTGAGACGCCATTCAGTTGACATATTTTAGCCAAGACACCAAACATTCAAGAAAGAAGTGAATCTGTCTCGCACTGGGTGAAAACAACCATGTCCTCATGCATGCTCCTCCAGATCTGTGGTTTCTTTGCCTTCTCCCCGTCTTCCCTCCCTCTCCCTTGACTTTTCCCACTTGCTTTTTCTTTCTGCCTCTTCTTTGGCCCTCTAAGATCCTCCCTTTCCAACTGAGGATGGGCAGCTGAGTGCATTCTGAGTGCATTCACTGAGTCACATAGGAATTTGGCTAATTGAGGTCTTTCCTGCAAATTGCTGAAAATGTGTGCAGACCCATTGAAAATGGAAAAACACAGAGCTGGGGGCCTCAGCTTGTGGCACTGAAGATGCCATTAATGAGGCACCAGACCTTGTGATACAGAGATTGGGGGAAATTTCCTGACCGGTATGGAACCACATAATGAGCGTGGGTTACTGAAGAAACGCTGACATCCTCCGCAGCCTCTCCTGAGCGAAGGGGAGGGGAACAACAGGACGGAGCAGGAGCTTGTCTGTTCACCCACTGCCCGAGCCCACAGTACAGCAACGGCCTAACGAGCACCCTGCACCTGCCACTGATGTTACCAGATGATCTGAGGTTGAGGAGGGGAGAATTTCAGCTCCCCAGCTGATATTCTGTCAGTGCTAGATGGGGAAAACATTTCCTTAAACATTATCTTTATTTTTCTCATTATTATGCCTGCTGCTTCTGACCTGTGGATATAAATCCTAAGGTAGACACAGTGCAATAAATTCTGAGGTCACTGGGGTCACCTATAGACCTTGGGGTCAGTTTCTGAGAAGAGTCCCAGTTATGCCATTTCCTTGCTGGGTGTAACTACTATATTCTACTACCACTACTGTTAACCACGACCACCACTACCTCCACCGCTCACTCCATCAACTCATTTTATTACATGTGTTCTGTATTCCAACCATGGTCCCAAGCACCTTGCATGAATCCGTTCATTTCATCCTTGAAACATTATCATGATGTGAGTATGTTACCCCTATCCTGCCGACGAGAATACTGAGACCCTGAGAGATTAACTTGCCAAAACCACACAGATGGTGAGAGCTACAAGTGCTTAAACCCAGGCAGTCTGAGCCCAGAGTCCCCATTAATTGGCCTTTACTTAGCTTTAATTTGTTCACCTATAAAATGAAGATGATAAAAAGAAAGCTACCATGTGACTATGGCCATATACATTCAAGTGCTCTGTCAAGTGTAAAATGCACTATGGGAATACCAGCTGATATCTGTCCCAAAGTGCAGCTTCACTCTGGAGCAGAGAGGCCCTCTCACAAAGTTATCATAGGATCACATGATTCTGGGGTTGGAAGGGAGCTCAGATGTCATCTTGCACAATCTCCCACTAGATGGAGGGAGTGGGAAATTGTGCTAGATGACATCTGAGTTCCCTTCCAAGCTAATTCTTGATGGAGGATGAGATTTGAATCATGGAATTGAAAGAGAACTCACAGGTATCTTTGTCTAACGTCAGAGAGGGGAAACAATCCCACTCATGACAGGAGACTAGGAGCAGAGCTGGCCTGAAACCCACACCCTGACCAGGCCAGCGCTTGTTCCATGCCGGCAAGGAGTGCTGCCTCCCCGTCACTTGCCCTACTGGCCGCTGCAGCTAACCCACTACCAGGGCTTTGCATGCTGAGCCACAACACAGCACTCCAGCAGCTGCTGCCAGCCCTTCAGCGCTGACTCATAAGGTAGTGCCCTTTACCCTCCCTGCAGGGTATGTGGACTGGCCATATGAATATCACTCAAACAAGGGTAATTTAGAGAACTAAAGAGGGCAACTATTAATAATTTTGTGGGGGTAATTACACTGGGGTTATCTAAGGTGGCCTGGAAAATATGGCCATCCTATGGTATGCCAATGAACCTCCCAAGGCATCTAAGATACACTTGAGTCCTTGTAGGGCAGAAATGCTGTGAAACAGACTTTAAGGAAGACTTCTTGGGATCATCTTCCTACAGATGGTTGGGGAGGCACCAAGAGGAAAGAAGAAAAATTCTACTGGTAAAAAAGGATGAAGGTTCAGCTTGGTTCACAGACTTGTCTGCAGAAGTGACTCTGCCCTCTGCAGATTATTTTCCCTCCATCCCACTGGCCTGTAACAGCTCATTACCTTCCCAGGCAAAACCAGTGTATGTCTGCTAACGCTCCCACTCCTTCCTCCTCCTCTCTTTTTCCTCCCATACTGAATAATTGTTTCTATGGTAGTTTAATTAGCCAATTATGAATGTGTTCAGGCATCTCATGGAGGAAGAATCACTTTGTTTACTTTTTGGCAATTGAATGGGCTGCATTTGGTTTCTACTTCGGGAGATTCATTGGTATTTTGTTTCTAGATTGCAAAATTGAAAAATTAAAGTCTAACCAAGTATTAATAGATTTCCCTGAGTGGAGGAAGAGAGAAAGGTATTTCATTCATTTTCAGGTTCCCCATGTCCTAGCATGGCCATGACGAGAAACAGAGAGTTGAGATACTCCTACAGACCCAAGAGGAGAGAGGAAAGGAAGTTAGAAGTTGGAAGGCTCACCTGACAGAACACTTATTTTGCAGTGAGATAGAATTAAACTGCTGGACTACTCTAGCTGGGCTAAGTTGACCTCTTCCTTCCGAAATCTTGCAAGTTCCTCTCAGATAATTCTATTTCCCATGGCAAATCCCATTTGTCCCTCAAAAAAGAATGGAGACAGATTTAATGAGCGGATGAAACTTCAAGCATGCGAAGTTGTAACCAGGCATTGCCTCATTGCTTCTAGTCTGCTTCACACATTGACTCTTCTGAGTCTGACTTTTCCTTTGCCATTACATGTTCTGTGAAACAAAGTTTTCAGACGTTATCTGTGAGGTTAATTGGGCAGATTATCCTATTAAAATAGTTGCAAACCCAGTTAACCCAAGAAAATTACAATCGTCACCTATTTTATATATTTCTAGGTTCCTCGTAATGTTTTTTTGTTTTTTGCTAAGCTTTAAATATTCTGCATGTTTGGGTTGGAAGTAGGAGAAAAACAATCTGAACACTTTATGTAACAGCAAACGAAACTGTCTTTTTGCCACTGATGGAGACTTCAACCTTGTGAGTCACTAATAGTTTACATTCTTTGCTATCATGGCCATTTTAAAATTTGATTCACAGGATCTGACCAAAATAAGGGTGCAGTTCCTACCATTAGGAGAGAGGAAGGGACTAAGTTTTCAGAGTATGCACAAGGACATTCCTGGCTCCAGAATGGCACACAGAACTTCAAATACAAAACTGCATTCCATCCTCACAATGATCGTGAGAAATAGGTGTATCCCTCCAGAAGTGGAAGCCAGGTGAGAGGGACTGCAACGCAAGGTGCAGAGCCAGAGCTGGAATCCCGCTCTGATCCCTACCCAGGTCCTGGCTCTGCCCAGCACCCCAGGCTGCTGCTGGATGCTCACCACATTTTATCTGCCTATTCTAAACATCTCTGAGTTCCTGTGGATGTTCCAGAAACCCTGCTTAGAGACAGACTGTGGGCAAATGCTAAATCCCTTTTGTTCTTGTCTCGGAGGATGCAATGAAACAGACTGAGTTAATTTAATATCAGGATCACTTTCCTCCCACCTTGGTCCAACACACACCTGCTTCAGGACTGAGATGACCAGTTACAGCATGCAGGGAGAGAAGCCAGTGGGAGGACACAGCTCTGAGACAAGAAGTCTTTCCTTTATCAGGACGGTAGCTCTGTCTAATGAAGATGGCCCCAATCAACCACACCATCCCTCCTGCCGCCTCAGTGTCACAGCTGGGGTGAAAGCCTGGTGGCATGTCCCTGGTCCAATCTCTCACATGAATTAACAGTGGCAGCTGGCCAGAACGCAACTTCCGAGGGTGGAGGGAAACAGGAGGGAGGTTTAGTTAGCGGGAGTGGCTCCATGTCCCTGTTGGCTCTGCAGCTCTTTATCACCTGGTAATCTCTCCCTATTGAATGCTCCCTTCCCCTCCATACGCACACACATCATTTTGCCTGAGTCTGATTACCTTGTCTGGCTGTGTTATCCTGACATGCAGAGGGGTGGGGCCATGGACAAAGTGACCCTATTAGAGAAAGCTTGGCAGTGCCCAGAGGAAGGCTGAAAGGTGCAATGTGGGCCAAACTGGAGACTGGTGGCCGGGACACAGAGCTGGTGTGGAAGTGACCCTAGTACAGGGCAGGCTGGGCCCCGGCACACACGGTGACACAGGTACGAAGCCCCCACCCAGCCTCAGCACTGGCTGCTCTGCCCTCTCTCCCATGTGGTTGAGGTTGGATTGCAGAGTGAAAATCTCTCAGGAGGAGAGGCAACATACACCCTTGAGAATTCTCTTCTCCTCTTTATCACTGCAACCACTATTCATTAGGGGCCTACTATGTGTGAAGAATGAGTTTATGCCCCTGTCTAGAGGTACTATTCTTTGCACCCCCAAATCAGGACACACAGATGGACAAGTCTGAATTTATTTGGAACATTCTAGACTGCTGGGCCCCTGTTTATGCCCCAGCAAGTCTAATTTGTTGTGACACATGATTCATGGTAGATCTGGGGTGAAGGGAAGACAGGGAAGTGGCATGGTGATGCTATAGTTTAGGTATCTGTCCCTCAAATCTCATGTTGAAATCCCCAATGTTGGAGGACTAAAGGTGGACCTGGTGGGGGGTGTTCGGGTTGTGGGGGTGGATCCCTCATGCCTTGATGCTGTCCGTGGGAGAGTGAGTTCTCATGAGACCTGGTTGTTTAAAAGTGTGTGACAATTCCTCCCTCCCTCTCTGTTGCTCCCGATCTTGCCATGTGACATTCCTGCTCCTCCTTCACCTCCTGCCATGATTGGAAGCTTCCTGAGGTCTCACCAGAAGCTGATGCTGGCACCAAGCTTCCTTTACATCCTGTAGTACTGTGAGCCAACTAAATCTCATTTCTTATAAATTACTCAGCCTCAGATATTTTTTAATAACAACGCAATAATGGCCTAATATAGGCAGAGAGGCCTAGGCTTGGGGGAAGGCATTATGCCCCTGAGGGCTGCAGTTTTCTAATCTGTGAAATGAATACCCCATCCCTTTGCTCCCTCCTAGCATTTATTTTATGATGCAAAATCACATACAGTGCTGCATATACACGTTTGCATATATGTTTCCATAGGGATCCATAGCTTCCAACAGACCATAAGGGCTCTGTGACCCCAGGAGGGGAAGAACCCCTCAGCTGCCAATCCCTTCTACAGGCAGCAGAGCTGGGGGTCAGCATGGGCTGCATCTGAGGCTAAAGCTGGCTAGTGTCAGGCTGCAGACCCCCACCTCCCTAGAGGTTCCGCTGGCCAGCTGTCCAGGTGTGTCAGCTCCCTGCAGGCAAAGGTGAGTCCCACTGACCAGGATTGCCTGGGTGCTCTTTGAAGCTCATTTTACTTGCTGGAGGAGAAACCCTGGGCCCTTCCTGGGATGATGCTGTCCTTGGGGCACATAACTAGAACACAACACATCTTCCCCTGCCTTCTGCAGGCCCCCACCTCCATCAGGTTCTCTCCCTCTACTAAAAGCTGTTCTCCGGACAGATCCAGTGTTAGTCATTCACACCTTACGGCACAATTCAATGGCAGAGGTCCCTCTCCTTAGAGTGTCTGAATTTGCACATGTTGTGTTTATAGCTGTCTGAAATGTGGGAGACCCCAACCAAATGCAAGAGGTGTGAGGTGGGAAGTGCCCCACCTCCCTGTGGGGAGCACTGTGCAGCAGCAGAGGCTCCAAAATTAAAAGCCACCCCAAGCCCAGGAGAAGCCAGCCTGGGAGATGCCAGCCGTACTGCTAGGGGTCTGTTTATGCACCTGATGAGCTGAGGCAGAAGGTTAGACAGACCCAGAAGCAGAGAGGGAGCGGAGCAGCACCCTCATCCTGCGGGAAAGAATTACTCAGGTAGGGTCAACTTCCTTTGCCTGATGTAAGCCCAGTAACGGCAGGAACTGCACCTGGTTTTGGTCTCCACTGAGGTCCCAGTGGCGAGCCCAGCACCTGCAGTTGGGAGGTTCCGCACAGGTATTTGCTGAATATGCAGCTAGAAGAATGTCTGCTCTGGGACGTCTCCTTGCCATTCCTGTGTCAGTCTTTATAGCTACAGGCGGAGGGGTAGCCACCCACCGTGGGGAATTGGAGCACAGTAAAAAGTCTCCTGACCAAAATTTCTCTCCAGTTTCCAGAACTGTCAGCATTCACATCACTCACTTCTCAAGGGCCTTTTCAAGGAGATGAGATTTTTAACTGAATGTGAACGTTCTGCTACCTGGGAGGGATGATACATCACCACAGATGAGTGTTTCTGATTAACAGCATCATTACCTCTCCCTTGTCATCTGCCTAGACCACCCTGCAGCCAGTCACATGCCACCAGACAGAGCGGAGCACACACATAGGCCAGGCAGAGTCCTCAGTGCATACCTCCTGGGGCATTTTAAACAAAGTGCCTGGCCCTATCCCCAGAGACAAGGTTAATAGGGGCTAGGGAAGGGCCCCAGGCGTCAGCATTTGTAAAAGCACCCCACAAGACTCTACCATCAGCCAGCGTTGAGATCCATCAAACCTGTTGTGGGTATCTGTAGCACTACTGTGCAGGGCCGTGCAGTGAAGGTAAATGACTGCAAGTAGACCACAACTGTTGGAAGCTGATCATTACAGGAAATCACTGGGTGGGAGCCACAGATACAACCCGAATTATAGAGTATGGGCTAGCTACAAGGAGGTTCCCCACTCATGGAAGGGGCCACTTTTAGAAAAACGCCTTCTGTATCAGCATGACATGACCTGGGTGTGATTTCACCATTGGGCCAAAGTAACATCCTTGCCAGAGGACTGTATGCCCCACATTTTACAGAAGCCACCACAACAGCACACTTGATCCATTGCAAGCATGCATAAGAGATGTGTGTATGGAACAAGACTTTTCAAAACAGGAAGAGGCAGTCACTAACCTCTAAAGGAATGTCTGCGACGAAAGGCCAAGTAGCATGAGAAATGTGAACACAGCGAATGTGGACCTGGAAGAGCTGGGTTTGAATCCAGCCTCTGCTTCTTGCTGGCTGTGTGAACTCTGGCCAGTCCCTTAGCCTCTCTGATTCTTAGAGTCCTCGTTTGTAAGGGGTCCCTTTCACAGGGTTGCAATGAAAATGAAGTGAAATCATGTCTGTGACCGTGACTTCCACAGTGAGTGCTAAGTAAAAATTAACTCCTCTCCTCCTGCTCCCAGTGGAACCGTTCCCTGGCATGATGAGTGGAGTCCCAGTCGCCACCCACAGGGCTTTTGCCTCATGCATCTTCCTGTTTCAGAGCGTGGTGTTGGAGCCCAGTCTCTGGAGACAGACTGCTTGGTTTTGAAGCCAGGTGATGCCACTTACTAGTGGTTTGACCTGGGACATATTCCTTCAGCATTGTGCCTTACTTTCACCTCTATAAAATGGAGATTGTAGCAGCTACCCCATGGGGTTAAAACTTATAAACATTACAATCATCACCCACTCCTTCCTTCCTTCCCTTTTCCCCCCTCCCCCCTCTCTCTTCCTCCCTCCTCCCTTTTCTTGCCCCACTCCTTCGATTCTTCCATTCCTTTCTTCCTTTTCAATGGGGCATCTCCAATGTACCTGATACTTTCCAGGCCCACGAAATAGAGGGGAGATCAAGAGAAGAAAGCGAACGTGAGCCATAAAGGAAGAGTGCTGTCATGGAATGCGCATGCAGGTGGGAAGAAAAGGACGGTAAAGGAGTGAACAAATGCCTTTCTAAAATAGCGATAAGCTGTCAAAAGGAAACAAGCAGGGCGGAGGGAGGCCTCTCTGGAGCTAAGACTCACAGGGCAAGAAGGGGCCGGCTGGAGGATACGTGTGAAGAGGTCCTGCCCCTACACCCTCATGTCAGCAAAGCCAGAAATCTGGGCTCCTCTGAGAGGACAGAAAGGGAACGGGAGAGAAAGGAGTGGGTGGAGAAGTCTACAGGCAGCACTGAGAGTCACCAGAGCATCAGAGAAGGGTGGCCGCGAAAGGCAGGGAAGGGATGCTAAAGAAGAGCTGGCCGGGGAAGGGGCAGGTTGACTAACCCTTGGAGGAGAGGAAGGTAGGCAAAGAGAGAAGCAAAGACAGAGAGGCACTGGGGGAAGAGGCGACCATGGCAGGGACTCCTGCATCAGCTGCTCTGTGACAGCCACCAAGCTCAGCTCTGGCCACACCGAGCAGGAGGACCTGGCACACGTAGGGCTGTGCCTGCCACTGACGGTCACCGCTGCCCAGCCCTTACCTCCCCAGTGCCTCTGCTTGATCAAATCGGAGGAGAGGGGCAGCCACGAGTGTGTCACTGTTTTTATTTCTTCTTCTTGTGATAGTGTTGTTTTTCCTGCTGCCAGTACTGTTTTTTGATTTTCATCTTCTGCGGCCTTGGTTGGAGAAAATACTGTAAAGTATTTCCACGTGGAGGAAAAGCTGGATACTTCCTTTTCATGATCACAGCTCGGGACACCAGCTTGCTGCCACGGGGCACTATAGGGGAACTGTGGGGGCTTCACGAGAGGCTTGGAAGTCAGTGTACCACCAGATTCAGGTCTGGAAACTAGGTAGAAAAGCATGGATATGGCAAATAGGACAACAGGCAAATGGGTGAGCGTACTCACAGTGGAAGAAACGAGATGAAAGACGAAAAGACTGGCAAAAATGATTAGAGAGGCACATTTAAAAAATACAAAGGGGAATAAAAAGGCAAAATAGGAAGAGAAAACATACAAGAGCAAGAAAGAAAAGTGCAACGTCTGTGTGAGCCCACTCACGGCCCTGACGGAACCTGGGTTCAGGTCCCACACTCCCATGCCCCAGGGGTATCTGCCCAGCAGAAGAGGGTGTGCGTGCCTGTGGAACAGGGGCCCATGGCACACACAGACCATGTCAGGTGCCTTGGAGAAGAGAGCCTGCTGGGCGTGACTCATACATGACCCCAGGAGGAAGTACGCACTGTGTTGGGTCCCCTGGGAAAAGAACCAGCCCTTCGTATTCCTTCTTGGGAGAAAGAAAGCCCGTGACCCCAGCACCCCTGTGCAACTGAAGCCGGGGTCCCTGGGCAGACATATGACTGCCCTCTGGCTAGAAGTGATATCTCCAGCTCAGGGCTGCTCACATTCCGTAAGGGGTACAAAAGCCTCGGGAACACTGGGTTAAGCAAAGTCAAAAGGTTTCTTTGCTATAGGACTTCTCAGAGCTTTTAATGAGCCGCTATGCCCATGGCACTCAAACAGGGGTGGAGGCTGCAGTGTGCTGACACCTGGAACACAGACCCTTTCATTTTCTTAAAGTCTCAGAATAGCTGTTGATATCTCAAAGGACACTGTCCTTCTTTTGAGACTGGTAGGTGGGAAGCCTGACCCAGGCACAAGGACACCACCTGAATTTGGTTACTATCCAAGCCTCCCAGGTCCTTCCCTTCCTTTCTGTTCCCACTAAGCACAGGCAATCAAAATCCGGCCATCCACAGGAAGCTGGTATCTTCCCCAAGGCTTATGTATGACTTCAGCCTTTGATCATCTCAGTAAAATTTCCATTTCCAAATTCTGAGCCACAAAAGGAATGGGGAGGTTGTGTTGCATAAGTGCTAGTCCTTTAAAAAGAAAGATTGAAAATGATGGGCCCCAG
The DNA here is from genome assembly GCA_963573385.1 of Cacajao melanocephalus. NCBI lineage: Eukaryota > Metazoa > Chordata > Mammalia > Primates > Pitheciidae > Cacajao > Cacajao melanocephalus. The sequence continues at coordinate 11,328 of CAUYLG010027169.1, forward strand.
TGGAGTGAGGAGAATAAAGGGACAGGCAGCTATGTCCTGAGTGACCGCCATGTGTAGACAATGAATCAAGTGACACTTGGAACATGGGTGACGAGTATCATCCCCATCTTACAGATAAGGAAACTGAAACTCAGAGAGGTGATGCAACTTATCCCAAGTCTCACAGCCAGCAAATGATGGCGATGGGATGGGACTTGGGCTGGTCCTACCCTGAATCCCACTCTCTTTGCACTGCCTAATGTTGCATCCCTGCTATGCAAGGCACTGGGTTGAGTTTTGGGGGCAGCCTGGGGCAGGGGGTGATTTAAAAATTCATCAGATAGTCTCAGCTTTTAAGGAGCTTATAGTCCAGCAGGAGAGGAAATCTCCTGTTCCCTAACGAGAAAGTGCCTAAGGAAGAGGAAGGGGACCTCACCTCTAGCTCAGGAAGGGGAGGCATTTGAGCTTGGCCTTAAAGGACAGAAGGATTCCAATGGTCTAAATGGCAGTGGAGGGTCTTCTAGACTGAAGGACCATGGTGAGCAAAGATGCAGGTAGGAAAGGTCAGGTTGGCTTTGGGCACCTGTGTGTCTCCATGAAGTTTATGGAGGGATGGTGGGACTTGAGCAAGATGGTAGGATCGCAGCCAGATCCAGCCAGAGCAGCTGTGAAACCTCAAACACAGCAGTTTTGCAGCGGGATGGTAGGAGGTTTCAGGACAGCTGGCTTTGGAACAGTATGTCGCTGCATTTTATCAGAGCTCTGTTGACACATGTCTGGTCCAATAAATTAACATTTCCATCTCAGCTGACTTCATTTGGCAGGACCAATAAATTCACACAGCAATTCAAACAGAGAAGGGGAAGAGTGTTGGGGGTGGGGCATGGGGATGGGATAGATGATCGAGTCATTCACACTTTATCAAATTGCTTTCATTTGTTCATGCAGTCATTCAAAAGCATTGGGTAGGGTGGGTGTGGTGGCTCACGCCTGTAATCCCAGCACTTTGGGAGGCCAAGGTGGGTGGATCACCTGAGGTCAGGAGTTCAAGACTAGGCTGGTCAACATGGCGAAACCCCGTCTTTACTAAAAATACAAAAATTAGACGGGTGTGGTGGTGTACACCTGTAGTCCCAGGTTGTAGTGAGCCGAGATTGCGCCACTGCACTCCAGCCTGGGTGACAGAGTGAGACTCCATCTTAAAAAAAAAAGAAACATTGGGTGGGCCCAACAACCAGCCTATTTTATAAGTGTATCTTCCTAGCAGCCAATTCATTTATGTCATAAATTGTACCTATATTTTGAATTTTTAGACTTGGACAGAGCTGCATGCTTTTCAAAGTCTTTTCTGAGTATGCCCTCGTCTTATTTATGCCACAATTCTGTCCCATAAAATAGGTTCTCTGCTAAGTACTCGACATGAGAGAAACCTACATTCAGACACATTTATTCCTCCAGCATAGCCCCTTCCTCCTGATTTCAATAGTTTGAAAACTCACGAAACCCACTGTATAGGCATCTCTTAAATAGCTATTTATTTACATATTGATCAATATATTTATTCTCCGGTTCAAAAAAAGTGAGGTGATTTATTGAGCACTTACTATGAAGCGGAGGTGACTCAGTTAACCTGAATTAATGACAGAGATAGGACCAGCTTCCTCATTTGTGGCTCAATGTACTTTCTGCCGAGCCCTAAAGCAAAGTGTACAGTGTGAGCATCTGACCACAGGTGCACCTGTCTCACTGCTGTGCTCCTGGGGGCTTACATGTCTCCTATCTCCTGGAGACTGTGGTTTAAGCAGCCAGGTGTGCTAGGCACTGCCCCTTATCCCTATGATCTCAAAAGATCCAGGGAGGGACTGAAGAGCACTTAATGGAGTACAATGCCACAAATATCACTGCCTTATCTGTTTCTCTAAGAAGCCAGGTCTGAGGTTATCAAGGCATCTAGAGGAGGCCTCTCCAGTGTGTGTGCTGTTGAAGGACTGCCTTGCCAGCAGGGGCTGCAGGGGCCTGTGCGGTGCCCTGGGCATCCTGCAGCAGGGCTGGGGCTGTGGCAAGGGAAGGGAGGGACGCCTGCCTGGGGAGCTGTTCTTCCTGAGGGACCTCCACAGCCACAGTGGTAATGAGCTAAGGACAATGGAGACGCAGGGGGGCCTAAGGGGCTTTGGGCGTGGGGAGCCCTCAGCTTGAGCAAGAAGATAGCTCTGGGCCCCAGAAAGCCTCTTACTGGCCCCGCGGGACAGCTCAGAGGGACAGCCAGGAGGGAGAGGCTATCTAAGTCAGACGCCTTTCCCTTTCTTGGCCCTTGTGCCTCTGACTCCTCTCTCCAAATAAAACGAAGCAGACATCTGCAGTTCCTTCAGGGAAGAGCTTCAGAAGGAAGGTGCAGCTTTCTGCCTCCAGCCCAGCTCTCCTGAGGATGGAGGGAGGAGCCTCAGCATGGACAGACAGGCAGCGCTGGGCTAATCCCCTGCACACACCTGAGGATCTGCAATCTTCTTCTCATTGGATTCATCTCAGCAAGCCTTGGAAACATCTGGGCTCCCTGGTTTGAAAGGTGAAAGGGTGGCCAGGCTACCTCATGGCTGCTTTCTGAATGAGGGGCTCCTGACTGCCTCTGGTGACTCCAGCAAGGCCAGGGCCCGGGGACTAGGGCGGGGAGACAAGGGCTCTGTTCCTCCCGGTTCTTAGCGGCTCTGAACACCCAGTCTCAGCGCCATTTTAGCCCGCAGAAGGAGCAGGGCTTCTGTAGTTGTTACTAGCGGTTTTCAATCAGCGAAAAGTAGAACCATATCATTCTAGTGTACCCCTCACCTGCAGCCCCTCAAACCCCTGATTCTAACAGATCTTTCACCTGTCTTGTCCCTAAGGGTCCCAGGGCTCTGACTCTGCCTGTGCCTAAGAGCTTCCAGTCACCCCTCTTTTCTTGTCTATGTAAGGCCTGCCTTCATTGCCACCTATCTAGCAGCTCTCCACCACAAGGAGGCTGTGGGCTGAGGCTGCTGCTCTGTCCTTCCCGACCTGGCAGATGAGACTCCTGACACCCCACAGAGCTCAGGAGGTGGGGAGGAAGTATCCTTTGCTGGAAAAGTTGCATATACCCAACACATACACTGGCAGAGCCCTTGGGGACATCATGATGGTGGGATTTGCAATGATCTAGGCCCTTCCTAATAGAATTGGCCTCTCTGGAGAGCGACAGAGCCTGGTAGTCTTATAGGGGCTGGGCCTCTTGTGCTGCAAGGGGAGTAGGGAGAGAAAGATGAGAGAAAAATCCATGTCACAATGGGAGGCAGCCAGGAGAGGACAAGGACAGGAAAGCCATCCTCACAGCCAGGGTCAGCTCCTAAAACACACACACGCACTTGCATGCACACACACAGGTAAGCCACCCTCACAGCCAGAGTCAGCTCCTGAAACAGACACATGTGTACACACACACACACACACACACACACACATGAGATCCACCCTCACAGCCAGGGTCAGCTCCTAGAACACACACATGCATATGCACACACACACACACACACACACACACACAGGAGACCCATCCTCACAGCCAGGGTCAGCTCCTGGAACAGACACACACACACACACACACACAGAGGTGCCATCTTCACAGAGTCAGCTCCTGAAACACACACACACAAACACACAGACACCATCCTCACAGCTAGAGTCAGCTCCTGGAACACACACACACACACACACACACATACACACACACACAGTGGTGCCATCTTCACAGCTAGAGTCAGCTCCTGGAACACACACACACACACAGGCGCCATCCTGACAGCTAGAGTCAGCTCCTGGAACACACATATGCATGCACACACACGCACACACACACACACACACACACACACACACATACAGGGTCCAGATGCTTTTTACTCCAGGCATATTTTTTCCTCATTTACTTTAAATATTTGGTTTTGGCATCCTTTGCACAAAGTAATCCATGGAAATCATGGTCCTTTGAAAATGAAAACTATATCATGGACCAAGTTCCTTGCTGGGGTCCATTCGTGGAAAACTTCCACAACCAGCAAGGAGCCACAGTGATTGCAGAGAGAAAGGAGGTGGTGGGACACGAAGGGCTTTGTGCCCTTTCATGCTGTGAACGGGAGGCCAGGGTTGTGTTTCCAAAAATGGGAAAACATTTTTGGATGTTGTGAGGCTGCTAAAACGGTGCCCTGCAACAAGCTCAGCGAGCCCATAGGCATTACAACTGGCCGAGCCTCACTGCTCGGGAGAAGGACCCTGCCCTCCCACAGACTGGAGGGAGAACAGGATGCATGAGCCCACCATCCAAGGCTGACAGCTAAAAACAACCCACAGTCTGAGAGGACGAAGCTGCCAGCTTGCTGAGGCCTGGCGGCTGGCAGGTGAGGATGATTCATTCCCACCCGATTGAAAATTCCCCTCTGTTTGCGTTCCTGTCTCTCCGAGCTGTCCTGCTCATCCATCTCTCCCTTCCGCTAGTTCTCCCTTGTGCTCTCCCTTCCTCTCCTGCCCATTTTCCTCCTAGCCCTACTTCCCTCCCCTCCCTGACCTGAGAGGGACTGTACGCATCACACCTGCATTGCCTCCACCTTCCTTGCTGGGCAGCGGGCCCTGTGTTGGCTCCTCATTTTTGCATTTGACACAAGTGCCATGGGAGGCATGAAGGGAGCACAGGTACTTGCTTTGCTAAGATGAACACTGCAGCTTCATGGGGGAGACTGAGGAAGTGGCAAAGACAGGAAGAGGGGCCGCAATCAAGGCACCTAACTTCAGTAGACAAATATAATTTCTAATTTGGTTATTGCTTTAAGCACCATTGCCAACAAAAATTAAAAATTACGGCGAGAAACCTAAAACAGGAGTCTTGATGGAGATTCTACCTGTATTAACCATCCACTGCTGGTTAATATATCCATCAGCAGAAACTCATCAAGGAGGGCAGACCTATGGTGATACCTTCATTCTCAACCTCCTGGTCTGATGGTGCTCTTGACTTTATCAGAGCTGAGTAGCCTGAACCTGAAGATGCCTCCCACAGGATGGGTCCACAGGGATGATTTAGTTCTACACCTGTCATTTTAGTGGTGAGGGGTCTGAGGCTAATCATCTGGGGGAAGGGGACACTCAGCTGGTCAGTGGCAAAACTAGGTTGGAACTCAAACATTCTAATGCCAAGCCCATTGCTTTTACTACCACATCAGAGTGTTTCATCCAAGGAGTGTTTTAAAAGTCAGCAGTTATCATGAGGACAAAAGGACAAGTCCAATGTAAGCATATATGATCACGCGTGCTAACAAGAGTGTACCAGGGACAGAGCCACGAGCTGAAGATGCTCACAGGACAAGAACAGAAGTATCCGCATAAGTAAGGATAAACTCATATGATAGTGAGTGGGACTAGACAGCACAACTGGGATTAGCATCATTGCAACATGGGGCAAAAGAGATGAGGAAGGGAATGTCACGGAGGATGGCAATAGGCTTCTTACTTGACGTTATGACTTGGTGCCCTGGAAAGGTTTAGAAATGATCAGTATAAAGTTTCAGAAGTAGGAGTCCTTTTCCATGAAAACTAAATATTTTTTTCAGCTGTAAGTTTTATATACTAAATTGAAATGAATGAGACTTCACTAGCTAGCAAAAGGAAATTAAAAGTGGACAAAACTCTTCACATAAAGTGGCTTGGAGACTTCTGCTTCCAGAAAGATGGAGTAGACACATCTTTCCCTATTTCTCCTACTAAGTGCAACTAAAATCCCTGGACGTTATATATAAAAGAAACATTAAAAGATTCTAAGAGAGGAGAGAAGACAGAAGACCAGAAGGGAACCTCAGGACCTGAGGAGTGACATGACAGGGTTCTCTGGGTTCCTGGGGAACCCAGAAAATCAAAAGGTACAGACCAAAAAAAGCCCCAATTAAAGTCTCCTCCCAATAGCCAAGAGCCCAGGAAAGGAAATGCTAGCAAGACATAAACTTGGTAAAACTTGTGGTAAAATATACACAATGTAAAATTTACCATGCTAGCCATTTTAAGTGTACCATTCAGCAGTGTCAAGCACATTTACGATGTTGTGCAGTTACCACCTCCCGTCTCCTGAGCTTTTTCATCCTCCCAAACTGAAACTCTGTACCCAATAAATAATAACTCCCTATTATCCTTGCTCTCCAACCCTTGGAAACTACAATTCTACTTTTGTCTCTACAAATTTGTCTAGGTACCGCATATAAGTGGAATCATACAATATTTGTCCTTGGAGAGACAAGAATGCAAAAGAGACATTACTTAGCATAATGTGTTCAAGGTTCATCCACATTGTAGCATGTGATGGAAATTACTGGCTCCCTACCCCAGCAAAAGAGTTAGGGTGCGTTGTTACAGCCTGGTGAGGATGGAAGTCGAGGTTCCCTACTTGGCCCTTGCTGGGGGAGAAGGAGGTAAAGCCACAGTTTTTCTTGTGGTGTTTGGCTGGAGGATAATGGTTATTGCCTAAAGTTTTGTGTCTTAATATAAAAATAAGCAAAGAATTTGAATAGACATTTATCCAAAGAAGATCTACAAATGGCCAATATGCACATGAAAAGATGTTCAACATCACTAGTCATTAGGGAAATGCAAATCAAAACCAAAGTGAGATACACCACACATCTATTAGGACAGCTATTATCAAAAGAACATTCCTTCCTACTGGGTGATAATGCAGCTCCCCAGTACTCACATGGAATCAGTGGAGACCATGTGAAAAAACTGAACTTCCACCCCAACTAGGCAGTAATGGGGTGCGCCTCCCATCCTCTGTGGAAGTAGTGTCAGAGGAGGCCTAATGGAGGGCCAGGACATTCACGTGCAGTGTCAGTGAGGCAGTAACCAGGCTCCCCTCTGCCTCCAGCCATGGGGTATCAGCCGAGGTGCAGCAGGGAGCCCGAGCCATGCCAACAGTAATAAGGAGGCCCTGTCTCACTGAGTGCTGATGGGGGCCGAGGGGGAAACCTGACTTTAGCTCTTACTGGAATTAACAGGATAGTGGTGTCCCTCCCTGCTGGGTCAGTGGCAAAGGAAGGCAGCTGTAAGGGACGTCTTCAAATAACATCCGGAACTGCATAATACCCAGAACATCCGGGTTCTAACTGGAAATCATTCGTCATACCAGGAACAGGAAAGCACCAACTTGAATGAGAAAAGGCACTCAGATGACACCAGCACTGAGAAAACCCAGATGTTGGAATTATCTGACGAAAATGTTTAGGCAGCTACTGTAAAATGCTGCAACAAGCAATTACAAGCACTCTTGAAACTGTGGAAACACAGAAAGTCTCAGCAAAGAAACGAGCCTCAGAAAACAAACGGAAGACATACGGAAGACTAAATGAACATTTTAAAAGTAAAACAGACAACAAATGAAATGAAAAAACTCAGTGAATAGGCTCAATAGCAGAATATAGACAATGAAGAAAGGAATCAATGAACTTGAAGGTAGAATAATAGAAATCGCCGAATATAAGCAATGGAGAGAAAATAATCTTTAAGCAGAATTGGGCGACCTGTGGGATTATAACAAATGATCTAACATCCATGTCATCAGAGTTCCAGAAGGAGAGAAGAGGAGATAGGCCTGAAAAAGTACTCAAAGAAATAATGGCTGAAAAATTCTTAGCAAAAGACATAAACCTACAGATCGAAGAAGCTGAATGAAGCCCAAAGAAATCTACACCAAGATACAGCAGAGTCAAACCCCTGAAAACCAAAGCCAAAGAAAACGTCTTGAAAGTAGTGCAAGGGAAACGTCACCTTGCCTAGAGAGGGAAATAATTCAAATGACAGCATATTTGTCATCAGAAACTGTGAGTATCAGAAAGAGGTGGCATACCACTTTGCAAGTGACTAACTAAGGGAAGTGTCAACTCAAAGTATATATCCAGTGGAAATATTCTTCACAAATGAAGGACAAATAAAGGTATTTTCACAGATGAAGGAAAACTAACAGACTTTGTCACCAATAGACCTACACTGAAAGAATGGCAAAAGGAAGTTGTCTAAGCAGAAAGGAAATGATTTTAAGGAAACTTGGGTTATCAGGAAGCAAGGAAGAATGGAAAGAGCAAGAATATGGGCAAATGAATAGAGTTTCCATCTCCTCTAGAGTTTTCTAAATTTTGACGGTTGAAGCAAAAATCATAACGCATACGTTTCTCATGTGTGTGGAGGAAATACCTAAGGCAAGTCTATCATAAATGGCTAAGGATAAAGGGAGACAGACACACTTCATCTGGACCGGGAGAAAGTAATACCAGTAGACTGACAAATTATGTATGTATAATATTTAGAGCAAGCACAAAACAGCTACACAAAGAGATACACTCAAAAACACTAGAGGCAGATAAAAATGGAGTTCTAAAAAAATGTTCAACTAATCCACAGAAGGGCAAGAAAAGCCACTTATATAACATTCTTGAAATGACAAAATGGAAGAGATAGAGAACGAATTAGTGGTTGCCAGGGGTTAGGGATGGTGAGGAGGAAGGGTGGTGTGTCTAAATGTGCACACAGGGAAAATCTCCGTAGTGGTGGAGCAGTTCTGCATCTGCGGCCGTGGTCACATGAACCGACTTAGGATAAAACAATGCATTGTTCCAAAGTCAGTTTCCTGGTTTTGATAGTGTGTCATCATTACGTACACATGCTGTGACCATGGGGGAAACTGGGTGAAGGGCACTGCCTCTGTGCTGCCTTTGGAACTTCCTATGAACTTATAATTATTCAAAATCTTTTGATTTAGATCAGTAGAATGCATCTATATCCCATCCTCACTCTTTCCAGATTTCCCACAGGGAGTAGCTGAGTTATCCTCCAAGGAATCTAAACTAGCAGGCCTGTCAGGTGGGGAAACAGAGGCAGGGATCTCCCTTCACAGAGTAAAGTTCCTTGTGCAGTTTAGCAGTGCGTTTAGGGGAAGATCAACTATGTCTTGAGCACTGCCCCAGGCAAGTTGACGGGAAGTTAGAAACATGTACCTGGATCCTTCCTGATAATCCCAAAGTTACTCTTCTTCCTGGATATCCTCAGCCCCTCCCCTCCCCGACACACACAATCCAGCCACAAACTTTGGCTGCTTGTTTTTTTCCCGTGTTAACAAGCAACCCCCAGAAGCTGAGGAGGGAAACCATTTGTCTTCATGTGCTTGGCCACCTGATATTCTGGAACCCAGGGCACCCCCACCCATGCATCTGGCTGGGAGCTGGCCACTTTCTGCCTGGCACATGAGGAGAGTCCATGTTAGGAGAGGTGTGCACAGCAAGCCAGCTTCTGAGGGGAAATTGAGTCCTGCCTTCCAACAAATCGTCTGATCATGCAGGATTGTACATGGTTGAATGCCACTGATTTAATCTTGCCTAGAAAATACTGATGATAAGTATACTAGGCACCCCTTCCCATGCAAAATGCCTGCTCAGTGAACCCCTTGTGGCTTGGGTGCAGGGTACCTAAGAAGAGTTGCCCCTAAGAAAGGAACAAGTGCAGTGTTAGGGTAGACAAGGGGACAAGCGGAAATGTGCTTCACCCAGAAAGACAGGCTAAGGCTGCCCCCATGAGCACTCTTGGTTACTATGAGGAAAAGGCCCCAGGTTCATTCCTGAGGAGCATGGGGCTCAGGCAGCACTGAAGAGCTGAGGACACGGACTGAGTTTCCTGCTTTAATTACTACCCTTGCTAGAGACACAGGAGTGGACCAGTAGTGATTCTCAACCTTTCCCATAGCGTGGCACACAGAGAAAGGGACAACGCTTTATACAGCATCCAGAGGGAAATGCATGAAGCACTCACAACCAGAGGCAACCAACCCAGGGGATCCTGAGTCCAGGCCCTGCCTGGCTGGACAGAGCCCACAGTATGCCCCAGTACACAGCAAGGACATTCTGACTAGAGGACTTCTGCAGAGACTTTCAAGGCTGAGAATCATTAAGTGTTTCCTCCAGGTGGAAACAGGCATCTCAGAAAGTCCCTGGGGCCCTAGGATGGAGCTGTGGTCCACAGACACCAGCACTTTGTCCACATCAGCATCTTCATCACCTTGTGGTGGGAAAGGCATCGAGTGCCCCACGCAGCCCCTGAGTGATGCAGCAGACATCTACCTGGGGCTCACTGGGAGATGGTGGGGGCTGGACTGAAGGGACAGGGGAGGGGCCCTGCAGGTTGCTCGAGTCATCTTCTCATCTATTATTTACTGTACTTGTCCTAATCATATAGTGTCAATGCATCTATAAATTATCTTGTCTCCCAGCAGCTGCCAGGAGTGGTAAAAGCTGTCACTTAATCAAAAAAGTTTAATTAAAGAATTTTAAAAAAAGAAAGGAATGGAAAAGCAGCCTTGGGATGGCAGCTCCGGTCCTCACAGAGCTGGTGAGAGGTGAGGCCAGTGCAGGAGTCACACCCTGAAGCTGCCTCCTTGACTTCTACATCCTCCTCCCCAGGTCTTCACAGCTCCACGCTCCCTCCTGCCTCCAATGCCAGTCCTCTGCAGCCCACCCTGATACAGAGGGGAAGTCACTCATCCAACGACACAAGCACAGAAGATCAGTCATAGGAGATGTGTCTTTGGCCTGGAGTTGTATCTGCTTCACCTTGATTTTGGGGCAGGGCAGTGAGACACTAGTCAGAAAAGAATTAAGGGTCTTAAAAGCAGGTTGACCTCCAGGAAGTGTTGGCAAGACAGTGGCTGACCCTCATCACTCCAGGCCTGTGTCCTGGCCAGTGTCTGTGTGCTGCTGCCTACACACACAAGTCCCTCTGCCCACCCCCCACAGTGCTATTCTAATGCCCTTAACTCGAAGATCCTCATCATCAGCCTGTCTTTCAGCTCTCATCCCTATCAAAAAACAAAAGCAAAACAAAGCAAATAACCTTGCTCGTAGCAGAGGGTTAGATGGATAGTAAAAAAATTAATGGACCAATTATTCCTAAGGTATTATAATTGATATGGCTTAAATCATAATCCGAAGAAAAAATCCTTGAAGGGAGCGATGTCCGAGTGGTGGTGGCAGTGGAACAGCAGACCCTTCCTGTTGACTCTGAGACCAGACCCCCAGGGCTCCCGCTGGCACTGGGGACCCACAAGGCTGGTTCAGAGAGTGACAGCTGAATGGTGATGCAAGGTCATTGCTAGTATATTGCTGCTTATCTCCAGATTACAGCAACATCTGGGTGCACTTGATAGGTCAATTTCACATGTGAAGTCATCAGAGCAAGTATTAAAATTCTCATTTCACAGATAGGACCACTGAGACTCAGAGAGGTTAAAGGCTTTGCTTAGGGTCACATAGCAGCAAGTGGCAGTGAGGTTTGGGATAGCAAACCCTTTGCTGTCCACATGCACACCGCCTGCAGTGCAACCTCCTCCTGCCTCTTCCACCTGGTGGGCTCCTGTTTTCCAGAGCTCCAGGTCAGGTCTGGCCCAGGCCCCTGGAAGCACACGGAGGTGCCCCTTCCAACTGCACTCTCCAGCAGAGTCTCCTAGCCAGCTATGTTGCACACGGTGCTCTACTCATTTCATTATCATCCTCAAAGCTCCAGGAACAAGAGGAGAAGCTTAACATTAAAGGCCTGGACCGCTGCCAGCCAATAAGATAAACAGTCAAAAAGGTCAGGTGCTGCTTGGATAATTGTGTAGCTTTGGTGGAGTCACAGAACCAGACTAGAAATCAAAGTTTTCTCATGCAGGATGTTCCAGCATTTGCAATGAGCACTGCCATCTTATTGAGATACTGTAATTCAGCTTGTATGCATCTTCTCTGCCAAGAGGCATGAACCTATAATATTCATGTATAAAGGAAATTCACCATGTTTAAACAAAGGTTTTAAAGAATAAGGTCCTCATTCCATTGTCACAGCCTCATGCCATATCTAGAGCTTTCTTTAAGTAACAGAAAAATAGGTGACACTTTACTCCCTTCTCACTGTGGACGTGTTCAGATGCATACAAAGTGAGAGCACATAGTGAAAAGAACTCCATATGCATGTCTAGGTTGCATTATTTTACAACATTCAGTGGTTACTAGCCACCCAGTTATTCTGAGAAGACTGTGGGCAGGAGGTGGGAGAGACTGAAGGGAAGACCAAGCCTTGGGGGGCTTCTAGACCAAGAAGGGGAGGGAGTCTGAGGGCAGTGAGGAGCAGGGGACTTGGGAGAAAAGGCTCAGAGGATGAGGACGGAGGTGCCTGGCATGGGAAGGGCGGAGCAAGAGGGGGATGGAACTGAAGCATCCAGTGTATTTGGGGGTGGAAGGAAGCAGTAACAATAGCTGTAGCTGCTGTGCCTCCTTCTGTGGTTACCACTTAGCAGGTCAGCGTCAGAGGTGTAAATCTCTGCCCAGGCATCGGGCACTGTCAGGGCTGGACACTCAGTGGTGAGCAGGCCAGATGGAGCCCCTGAGATTAGGTAGCTTGGGGGCAGGTGGATAAACAAGTGGGAAGAATGCTTCAAGAGAGGCAGAGTGCTGTAGGGGCGCAGAATGGGAGACCCTAAGCCAACCTGAGGTGTTCAGAGAAGATGCCATGCTAAGCATGTTTTTTGCATTATCTTGCTCTGTATTTGTAGCAGCCCTGTGTGGTTTGCTCATACAGCATGGGGATGATGGAGCAGGCCCTCAAACCCAGGCCCATCTGACTCCAATCGTGTGTTTTGACCCTAATGAGAGCTTGTTAGGTAGATGGAGTCAGTTATGGGCACACAAGCACCTGCCACATAGGTACCACCCAGAGTCTGCTTTACAACGAGCTATTCCTAATGGCTGAGTTCCCCACTCTGCTTTAGCCTTTGCATTCAGAGACAGGCAACAGGGCACAAAGAAATGACCTGGTTTCCAGAGCTCCACAGGCTGCAGTTCAGTCCTAGTCCACTAGTGATTCATGTTATTTAACTTCCCTGAGCCTCAGTTCTCAGCTGTGTAAAATGGGCTTACTATTATCCACCCCATGGTGGTGTAGTGAGGAATAAATGAGATAATGCAAAGTACCAAGCCAGCCACACTGTTGGTGATGCAGTTTTAGGAACACACCCCCTTTGCTGTCACCTCCAGGAAGCGATTGCTAAAAACTGGGCAAAGCTGTTGTAAGACTCATTGTCTAAATCTCCTAAAAACCTTGCAAGGGGGAATCAAACCGTGGTGCATACAGGCAGACACACTGGCATTAATATATCCAAAAGGCAAGAGACAGGAAAGCCAGGGTTCAGATTCTGATTATGAAAGATCTGAGGTCATTGTGAGTAGTTCTCTAAACCCATGGGGACTATATGAACAGGAGGCAGGGAAGAAAACAATGGGGTCCCTGGCAAGGCTTCCACCCCCAAGCCTGGACCCACGGCCCTAAATGAAAACTTCACATCCCCATTTTCCTGCCCAAATGTTGCCTTTTGGCTCACCATGCTCCCATAAAAACACCAAGCTCCACTGGAGGAGGAGCAAAGCAATGCAGCAGAGAAGGAGAGAAGAGAAGAAGCATCTGAACATCGAGGAGAGAAGGCAGCTGGACATTGGAGACTATGGTTGGAGAGGAGTTCAGCCGGGTGTGGTTGGACAGGAGTTTGCCTGGGGATGGCTGAACTCCAGAGGAAGATTATCTTCCCACTCCATTCCCTTTCCAGTTCCCCACCCCACTGAGAGCCACTTCCACCACTCAATAAAATATCTGCATTCACCACCCTTCACATCTGTGTGATCTGATTCTTCCTGGATGCTGGACAAGAACCTGGGTACCAAGAGGGAAGGGTGTAAAAGGCTGTCACCCTGATCCTCCACTGACCTGGTTTAACATTTAGCCATGCGCTGATGGAAAATACTAAAAGAGGACTGTTTGTAACACACACCCCCTGGGGCTCTAGAGGTCACAGGCAATCCCTGGACATGGTTGCGGGCAGGTATGGGGTTCATTTCTGCCAGACACAAAGAGCACTTGCCCTGGCTCCTGCACCCACTCAACTGCATGCTCCCCTTTTTTAGAGTACATCAGCCAAGCAAACGAGCCTCCTCTGTCTCAAGTCCTGGGGCGGGGGTATTAAGGGAGCTCTTCCATCTCAGGGAGAGGGTCAAACTGTACCCAAAGCCCCATGTTCCTCAGGTCTGTGACAATGACAGTTGCTAGGGCACTGAGGGGGCACCACACAGTTGTTACCAATACATTTGGGAGCCTAAAAAGTCCCCACTGGGTTCCCCTGGGCGCACTTGACCCTCCAGCTGTCCTGAGGTTTAGACGGCCTGGATCAAGAAGTTCTTGGGTAAAATGCACAAGCAACCAGGTCCTGTTGACAAGATGAAATCAGGAAAATTCTGAGTGGGTTCTGGAAGCCCTACAGCTGCATGATCTTAAGGAGAAACTGTGAAGCAGTTTCTGGAGCCAGGGCAACCTCACCTCTGCCCCTGGACAGATCCCTCCACTCCTGAGCACCCCTACCTTAGAGAAGTTGGTTGGGAACAGACTGCCTCTGGGTTAAATGGAGGGCCTGGGAAAACCTGGAAAGGAATGAACCATCTAATGATGAGGACAGGATGTTGCTGTGGACCCCAGTCCTGGATCAGGAAGGAACCCTCAGGGGCTAGGATGAGCTGTCCTCAAAAAATACCCCACAGGCACAGCCCCCAGCTCTCCTTAAGGACTCACAAGGACTCCCATTTCCTTCCCAAGCACTTCTGCCCTACCTCCCTCATCTCCTCAACAATCAAGGGAGACATTTTTAGCCCCTTCAATTTTCCATTTCCTCCTCAGTAAAAAGATCCTTTCAGGTCAGAAAGGTCAAGTGACTTGTTCAAGGTCAAGGAGCTGGTACCCTGTTAAATCTGTGAATCCACCCTGGGCTCCAGGCTCTCTGCTTCCCCAGGGTGGCCTCCCAGCCCTGCCTGGACATGGCGTGGATAGTGTGTGTTAGGGCAATCATCCCCATCCAGCAAAGGGCCTCTTCTCCCTCAAGGCTGCAGGCCCTCTGCCCTCTCCCCACCACCCTGCTCCAGGGTGGAGCTGTTGCCAACTGCCTGATTAATCCCTTAATCTAATCAGTTTCAGTACTAGCAAAACTTGCCTTCCTCTGGGTGCTGGGATAATGCATTCAATATTCCTAATTATAGTCCTGCTTAGTGTGACAAACTGGCTGAACACACCTGTTCTCCCATCTACCCTATTCGGTTTCATTCAAGCAACTTGCGCCTTACCTATTTCTCCTATTTTCATGTTCTCTTCTTTGACAGATCACAGAGCCATATCACTTCTCTTTGGCTCCCTGTAAAACAAAACGAAATCTTCCCTTTGCAAGCCCTGTCTGCTCAGACACTCTGCACAAGCTCTTCCTGCTTTACCAGTCCAGACCTAATCCTTTAAGCTCTGCTCAAGAGAAGCTGTGGCAAGGCATAAGCAGCCTGCCCTGGCACTGTGCTCTCCTGTGAAATTTGCTAGGGGACCCCGACATCCTCCTGGGGGTCTAGCTTCACAGCCACCCCCTTGCTCTTACTGAGGATGTCAGCAGGGACAATGGGAGAAGGTGCCTTGGCAACTAGAAATGAGTGCCAGTTAGTACCGAGACAGAGAGCAGCAATGATGAGGGGTGAGAACGCACGTGAAGGACAGCAGGAGGCAGGGCAGGGGAGGTTCCGTCACAGTGTGGGTTGGAGGCTGCTTCTCTTCTACAGTCTTGGGAGAACCGCTGGTCCCACGCAGGAGCCCTGCGGCTTCTTCCAGTTCTGTGGGGCCCCAATTATGGCAACTCTGCACCTCACACACCATGTTGCAGGGCCCACCCTCCTAACCCTAAGACCCTGCAGGCTCCCACAAGGTCACTGAAGTGGCCATTTGGCTTCAGAAGAGCCAAGAGGTTCGGGGACAGGGCAAGACATGGAATCTAGACCAGAGCACAAGGTCATGTGGCGAGGCTAAAGGAGACCAAGCCAGAGCCTGCTGGGCGCTCATCTGCAGTTCCTGAGCGCGTCCTGCGGGGCCAGGCACTGTATTTGTAAACAACAGTGGATCCTTCCAAGGATCTCCATCTCCGGGAGCCAGATGCAGGTGGCAAGGCACTGATCTGTAAATTCAGAGGACACAGCTCCCCGTGTAGGGACAGGAGGGCGAGGGAGGCTGAACTAACGAGGTGACATTTGAGTTGCTCCTTCAAGGACAAGGCAGTGAAGGGCAGAGCAAACGGTATGTGCAAAGGGCTTAGTGGGGAGCTTGGGCAATGACTGTAGTTCGGAGGGCTGCCAGGTGGGTGGCACGGTGCCACATGGAGGGGCCTGAATATGGGCTCAGGAGCACAGACTTGATCCATGGGCCATGGGAGTCATTGCAGGCTTTTTAAAGGGATGTTGCATGATCGCATTCCTGTTTTTGAAATGAGATCCTCTGAGCGGGCCGGAGGATGGTTTGGAGAAAGAAGAATATGGTGGCCACAGTCACTGAATCCCAGGTGGCCAGAACTGTTCAGCCTCTCTCAGGAGCTTCTCTCTCTGCCTGCCTTAGGACTGCTCTTCTGGCTTGCCTAGGAAGAGTGCTTCGTGAATCCTTCCTGTCCTGAGGTCCCCAGGTAAGAAGGTCTCACGGCCTCCTTGCTCCTCTGCAAGTTTCTAACTTGCTGCCTCCTTTGGGCTGTTTCACCAGCAACTGCTCAGGGCAGCTTTCCACCCGACACGTCCTCTCCTCTGGACCCACGCTCCCCTCTCCTTCTGTAACTTTGGGTGGTGTAGGCCACCCTCTTCAGACCTGGAATGCTGGAGCAACATTTCAAAGTGCTGCTCTAGATATAATCTCAGTCAATGATGACAACTTTGTGGAAGAGGGCAGGATGCAGGTACAGAGGCCCCCAGCTGCCCAGCCTGCAGATAAAGAGAGATAGCTCCCGGAAGTCATCTGGTCAGTGGCCAGTCTCCTGATACAGACACCAGAGCTCTGCCTGACTCAGCACCACCCAGCCATGCTGCCCTTCACTTCCACAGAGCATCTGGATGCAGGGCATATAGTTTGGAAAAACTTATTCAATGTGAAAGCTTTATATTTAGAAATGAAAAACACATCTTGCTTTTAAAATGCAAACTTCACAAAGTAAAGCTCGATACAATTTTCTTGGCCAGGGAGCTCAAAGAAGGTGTGAGGGATTCTCCTGGGGAGGGGTAGGTATGTGGAGGAGGCCTTTGGAGCTGGGCTACTGGAGTTTGTCCAAGAACAACAGAACTCAGAAAATGCAAATAATGGCATCAAAAGAGTGCATTGATTTTTAGAGCACAAAAATGGGAAGTCCTCCTTTCTATCCTTTGGAAAAAGCCAAATGGCTCTCTTCCTTCTAATCGCCCCTCAAACTTGGCCTGAGTTTATTTCAAGCCCGGGCCTGCCCTCGGGCTAATGATGGAGCTTCAGGAGTGGCAGGCCCAGGGACCAGGCAGGAGGCCTCATGGACCAGCCCTTTGGGGCACCACACTTCAAACCCTGCCTGCCTGCCAAGGGCACTTGTGGCTCATCTGAGAGACAAAGCATGCTGTCTGCCACAGCTAGCTGCCCAGCACCTAACTGTGCTATCTCCTGACTGCCCCTCCCTACCCCAATATCGGAAGATCTGACAGAGCAGTGAGTAGATGTCTCAGAAGGCTCATGGCTTGGGAAGCCATCAGGATGCCCTCTGCAGATGCGCTAATCCCACTCACAGGTGATGGGGTGTTTCCATCCTTACCAGCTTTGCTGCTCCATGGTCTCTATCATCTGCTACCGTTGAGTGTATTGGGCTTCTACTTTGTGCCAGACATTTGGCCCACTTTAATTACACTGCAACCACAAGCCTGATTACCATTTCCAGAGCCGTGGACTCTATACTGTCCAGGGCCACACAGTCCATCAGGAGCAATGAGCATCTGAATGCAGGTGCCGCCTCCATGGTGCGTCTGTTGCTGCTGCTTACCTGACTTGCTCCTAGAGCCCTAAAGCTCCTGGGGGCTCTGAATAATTGCCCTGGAGTGACTTTGTGTCTGGGATGAGCCTGTCACTCAACTGAACTCCCACTCATGCCTGCAAAGTCTGGAGTGATTCTAATGATGTAGCTCCCATTCTACCACTCAAGGACTTCGATTCAAAATCCAAGACACAAGCAAAAAACCACAAAAGAAAAAATAATAACACACACACACACACACACACACACACAAACCCAATACTCATTTACTCTTCTTCTTGATGGATAACACTCCACAGTCCCCGTAGCCTAAGCATAGAAGCAAATGTTGTTTAGCACAGGGGTTCTCCACTTGGATCCATTGATGATCTTTAGGGTGTCTTGTGAATGCCTTGCAATTCTAAGCATAATGCTGTATGTGTGTGCATAGATGTATCTTTCTGGGGCAAGCCCAAAGCTTTCATCAGATATGAAAAGAGATTGGTGAATCTCAAATAGTGAAGAACTGCTAACAGGCTAAACAGTTTAAGAGACAGATGTGTGGCACGGCAGTATCTAGACCAAGAAAGAGCTGAGACAGTGCAGTAGCCTGTCCTGGGCCTCCAGCCTGGACTCCAAGTGACCAGATTCCTGGGTTTGGGATCCTTCAACAGTTTGGTTTTATGAAGTGTTCACGTACTTCAGAATGGTGTGGCTTGGCCAAGCTTGGCCCCATGCCTTTAGAAAACCGCTAATGAAACATTAAATAGTTGGAGAGGCCTAGCTTCATGCCAGAGCTCTTGGCCAAGAGGCGCCTGCTGTGTGGCCGCAGGCCAGGGACTGCTGGGTCCCCAGAAAATGTAATAGGTGGTGACAGGGCAAGTCCTGGTGACAACAACTCACCCTGTTCACAAGGGCCCTAGGTTTTGGGATCCTCAGCTGGTGTTTTAGAGGACCACAGGCCTGGGCAGCAAGCCACTGCTCAGCTGAATCAAAGCTCAGCACATTCCCCAGGCCACAGGCCACAGACCGGGTTAGGCCTGCCCTGAGCCACTTGGGCAGCTGGATTGCCTTTCTGCCCCCCAACCACAGAAAGAGAAAAATCATTCCTCTTCTTCATGGGCAGGCCTCTGTGTCCTCAGACTCAGAAAGGGAGCAGAAACAGCTTTGCTAGTGCTGCATGCAGAGAAAATCAAGCTGCAAATATTTCCATGTTTCCCAGTGTGCTTTCTCCCTTCACCTATTTCTGTTGCTCCCCAACTCAGAAGGCTTGGACAGATGTGTGTCACTGAAAGATACACAGCTTGGCACAGATAGAACCCTAGAAAATAACCCAGCACCCTAAAAGACCATCAGAGTGTCATACCCAGGGGCTCAGACTGTACAAAAGACACCACGCACGTATACTTCCTGCATCAGCTGAACTGTTTCAGCAGGCCAGGGCAAGCCCCTGCTGAGGTTCAGCTTCAGGAGTGCAGACCATGGGGACAGGCCCTAGGCTCCAGTGAGCCAGACTGGAATCTACTCACTGTGAGATCTTGACAAATTAATCAATCTGAACACTTGGGACTCTAGTACCGGATCCTGGCCTGTAAGGGTTAAATAAGATGACGTGTGTTTGTGCCTAGCACCTTCTACATTCTCAACCAAAGGCAGATAATGGTATGAGGAACTGCTCATGTGGCTCAGATTTGTGCTAATGTCAATGCAAAAGAGAGAGTCGGAGGTTCAGCTACCTTTTCTCAGATTATAGGGCTCAGTGATGCACTTAGAGGTGCTGTGGTTGAAAGGAATACATGGGAAGCCTCAGACTGGAAGAAAGAAATAGCTCTAGCCTGGAAAATCTTCTTTCTCCTGGACAGTTACAGCAGCCACTTGCTTTTCCAGAGGCCCAGAGGGACCCAACTTGATTTCCCTGTAACTACAGCCTCTGGCCACTGGGGGCAAACCGAGTCCCTCCGTCTTCAGGGTCACGGAAAAAAAAAAAAAAAAAAAAAAAAAGCCCCTTTCCCTTTATACAGTTAATAAAATAAGGCTGGTCACTTTGGGAGGCCAAGGCAGATGGATCACATGAGGCCAGGAGTTTGAGACCACCTTGGTCAACATGGCCAAATCCCATCTGTACTAAAAATACAAAAATCAGCTGAGCGTGGTGGTGTACACCTGCAGTCCCAGCTACTTGGGAGGCTGAGGCAGGGGAATCTCTTGAACTCAGAAGGCAGAGGTTGCAATGAGCCAAGATCACGCCACTGTGCTTCAGCCTGGGCAAAAAGCGAGACTCTTTCTTGAAATTAAAAAGAAAAAAAAAACCTAGAGAAAATGAAATAAGACTAGAGTGCTGGCGAAGTGGCTCCTGCCTGTAGTCCTAGCTACTCTGGAAGCTGAGGCAGGAAATCGCTTGAGTCTGGGAGGTCGAGGCTGCAGTGAGCTATGATTGTGCCGCTATACTCCAGCCTGGGCAACAGAGTGAGATCCTGTCTCTATTAAAAAAAAAATAAATAAATACGGCTGGGAATTTTCCTATGAAAATTTCACTAGGAAACTAAGAAAAACAAACTCAAACAAAAACTCAGGCGAGTTGACAGTGAAGAATTTGGATCCTAATTGAACTAAAGTCTCGTCTTACATTGGCTTTGTAGATATAGCGTATGGTACCTCTGGCCAAGTTAGAGATGGGAAACCAAGCCATTCCGATTTCTCACCGAGACTCACTGGGTTAGTATTACTTCCTGTGTTTTCTCCAAGGGCGGGCTCTAGCTCCTGATCCTGTTAGCCCTGGGTAAGGAAGACTCTTCCTGACAGGGAAGAGTGACAGAGGTGTCTGCTCCCCATCCCTCTGCACCTGGAGCCCTTCCTACTTGATGCCATTCTCTTCCCCACTACACTTTTGAAGACCCCTTTGGATGGACCCTGGGAGGAGGCCTTCCAGAACCCCATCCAGGGTTTACAGTCTGAAAACACTTCACATTCACATTCTCAGTAACTGGGATGACATCATTACCATTAAGGAGAGAAGGTGTCCATTCTCTCCAGGCAGCAGGGGATTTTATAATCAACTACATCATTTAATATTTAAAGGTATACTTGGGGGGGTGGCTCAAATTTATCCTACATTTTCCCTTGAAAGTCGAGCATGAAGAAATGGAGCAATTTTTATTTTATTAATCACACTTATCTTTTTCAAGCTCTTGGACTATAAATCCTGTATTTATCATGGCTGTGTCCAAGTTTCTCCTGTGGGCCAGGGACCAGCTCCTGCATCCACACCAGAGAGAAGCCACATCAGGAGGAGAAGGAGAGCCATGTGAAAGTGCAGACAACGGGCCTCCCACCTGGGCCATGCTGGTTCACCTGGCACCTTGGAAAACTGCGGAGGCCATTGTCCTTCCTTTTCCTTTTTGTTTTTTTTTAAGAGACAGGGTCTTTTTTTGTTGCCCAGGCTGCAGTGCAGTGGCACAATCATAGCTCACTGCAGCCTCAACCTCCTGAGCTCAAGGGATCCTCCTGCTTTAGTCTGCAGCTGGGACCACATGCACATGACACAGGTAATTTTTTAAAATTATTTTTTGTGGAGGTGGGATCTGGCTATGTTTCTCAGGCTGGTCTTGAACTCCTGGCCTCCAGTGATCCTCCCACCTCAGCCTCCCAAAGTGCTGGGATTACAGATGTGAGCCTCCATGCCTAATCCCCAGTGTCTCTTTTCAGCCCAATTCAGACATGTAAGCCCTTTCCTGAATTTTAATTCGCTAAAATAAGCAATTGTGATCTTATAACCTTCTTAGTAAGAAAACCAGTACCCAACAAGGCTTTAAATCAGAGAGAAGAGAGAACCAGCATCCACAGAGCCTCTGTGTTAGGCATTTGATAAACGTCACTTAATCTCTACAACAACCCTGCACAGTTAAGTATTTGTATCCTCTTTTGCAGACTAGAAACAGAGGCTCAGAGAAGTTCTATGGCTTGCCCCCAACTATACAGTTAGCGAGGGGTGGGGGTAAGCTTTGGGCTGTCAGGCCACACTTGCCCAAAGTTACACAGCTAGCTGATGGCAGAGCCAGAAAAGGAGAAGGGTTCCACAGTCCGAAGTGTGTGCTCTAGTCCCACTACTGGATGCCACAGCTTTCCCTAGAAGAGGAGGTGGAGGGCCAGCCAGCCGGGTATAAGCCCATGGTCCAGGCCTAGAGCTAGCAGTCATTCACACACCACTCACCCCTCCTCTGCTTGGCTGGTAATCAGAGGCCTCCTCAGCGCAGCCTGCATTTTCTACTTGGTCTGCAGTTTGCCAGCCAGCTTCTATGGTAACACAGTGGTCTAGAGGCCTTGCCTCGCCTGGTGAACCCAGGTTTCTGTGGGAGATGAAGCTGCAGCCTTAGCTTCCAGTTATGAAGCAAGACTGCACTTGCAAGGGCTGTTGACTCAGAAGCAGCTCCCAGGGTGAGGTCTGACTGAGGGGCATGTGTTGGATAAGGGCCTGAAGTACATGACAGTACTTGGCTAAGCTAATACTAGAGGGTTAATAGTAATCAACAGTTTACACAATGTAAGGACACAGGTTCTTACGAACATAAGGATTGGTCTAGGAAGTTCAGCAAAATAACAAAGGCCAGATGGATATAAATAAAAGCTTCCTAGCTGCCACACTTCTGCTGAACACATCCATGTGGGATGGGACCAGCCCTGAGAACATTCTGCCAACATGCTCTCCTCCCCCAGGTGAAGGCCACGGGGCAAGTTCTCAATCCTCTGCCTCCCATTTGGGGACCAGCAACATTTCTCCAGCCCAAGTTCAGGTCCTGCTGCCTGCAGAGTAATGCAGAAACCTTTTTAAACACAAGCATCTTGGAGACATATAATCACCCAATGACAAATCCTTTCTAAAGAATAGTGAGGAAAATAGCTCAGGGAGAAATGAAAAGTATGCTTTGAGCTTGCGCCCGGATACAATGATTTCTCAGAAATCCACCCCCAGCCAATGGATACATGCTAAGGAGCTGGCAAATCAGATGCTTTTTCTTCCCAGCAGCTGACAAGGTCTGCTTAGGTGCCCAGACAGGTGGAAAGCTAGCAGGATCTCTGTAGCTTCCTGGAAGGAAGAGGCTATGGTGCTAAATTTCCCTAATGAGCTCATAACTTTCCAAAAAAAATAGAAAAATGAAGTTAGTGTGGATGCACAAAGGCTAATTATCAGATGGAAGTAGTTATGATGGTAGCTATGGAAAGACTAAATAGATGGCTCAGCAGAAATAATTCTCACATTTACATTTCTCTCTTACGTTTAACATCATGGAGCAATTTATGATAGGTCAATGTCTGGAAAAAATGTTGACTTTAAAATTATATGAATTCTTCAGCTTATCTGATAAAAATACCATCTGGTTTTCTTCACCTCCGAACTAGGTTTGCAAACTAGACAACCAGATTGGGCTTAGATACTCCACTAAGTTCCAAAAGGCAGGATTGGAGAGATGGCGAAATGCAGAGTTTAACACAAGGCTGTCCAGCAGAACTCCTGGCAAACACGGGGATGTCCTGTGCCCAAGCTGTCCAGCACGGCGGCCACCAGCCACATGGTGGCTGAGCACCTGATATGCAGCCAGTGCCACTGAGGAACTGAAATTTACATTTTGTTTATTTTAATTAATTTAAATGTAAATAGCCACACTTGGCTAGTGGCTAGTGGATTCAATAGCCCAGGTCTAGAGGGCAAACAGCTGTCTTATACCAATGCTCAGAGTGGGTGTTCTTTAAGAATCACTGTGAAAACGTACTTCCTTCCATTAACCTGAAAGGAAATACTTTTCATTAAACCCCAGCTCACCCTCCATCTTCACATCTTGTCTTTGCCCCCACCTCAAGGGCTGGGAAGGAGCAGCCTACACCTTGCTGTTTCCTCCTCTCTGCCTCCCACCCCACTCTCGTGGCTCCTGCCCATGACTTGAAGCAAACTGCTCATCCAGCAACCTCGGCTTGACCCTGCTTCCTTCCGGGCTTCCCTGACAGTCCTCTTCTTGGTTCCTTCCCACCCTGCTGGCTGCTGCTTCTGAACAACCTTTCATGGTTGCCCTTTCTTTGGGGTTAGATGTTTCCCAAAAATCAACCCTGGGTTCCTAAGTCCTGTTGCTCCACACTTGCTCCCTGAGTCATCTCATCTACAACCATATCTTCCATCAGTGCACCAAGGAGTCAGTATCTCTGACACGAATCTGTCCCCTGAGCCCCAGACCCACAGATACAAACTCCTCATGGACGTGTCCACGTGGATGCACCACAAGCACCCATACATGCCCCAAATGGCCTTTGGTGATGTCAGACTTAGCTGCTCTCTTGCTCCACATCTCAGTGAAGGGAAGCCCTATCTTCTCGATCTTCCAAAGCAGGTTTGTCTGATCTTGGCATTTTTGTGTCCCTTATGTTCTGCATCAGTCACTGTGTCCTATCGTCTCTGCTGCCAAATGCTCTTAAAGTTGCCTCCACCTCTTTGTCTTCTCTGCCCCTGCCTTAGTTCAGAGCCACTACACCCCTACTGCTGTGTGGAGAGTCTCAGAGGTGACCTCGCCACTGCCAGTGGTTTCCTGCTCAGGCCTTCTCCACATCTTCACCAGACGTGTCTACTAAACTCCAGCATGCCACAGACCACTTTAGACCTTGCAGTCACACACAAAGAGATCCAAATACACAGAATGAATGACGCCTCCAGAAGGTGAATGGGTCCTGACAGGATTCTGTCCGGTTCCCAGCTTTAGTGCCTGCTCCCTCTTTTACCCAGTCTGCCTTCATTCCACCATCTCGACATATTCCTTTTCCTGCAGCCCTAGTTCCAGAGAAACCCTGAGCATATTCAAAGCCCAGTTCTCCTCTCACCTCCTCTGATTCTCGAACACTTCCAAACTCATCCCTTCTTCTGCTCTGTTCCCAAAGCATTTTGTCCATAAAGCTATTACTTACCAAAACTGAAATCAAAACTTATCACACTGAATTATGGCAAATTTTATTTGTGTCTTTCTTCTCCAACAGTTTTTTAAGGAAAGGATTTATCTTACTGTTGGTTCCAGCATCTGGAATGACGCCTAATCCATAGTAAATGCTCAGTGACTGTCCCGTAACGTTAAGCACTAGCCAAGAAAGATTCTCTCTGGTTCTGTCCCCCATACTCATCATGGGCAGGGTGACTGCATGTCCTGTCTAGCTCAGGACAGTCTCCATTTACACTGGTGTTGTTCTGCTGTTCCCAAAGATTGTACCTGGATTCCCAAGTCCTGTTTGGTCAGAATCCCCTTTGGCACCTCTGTTTGAATGCAAAATTGCGTGGTCACTTTAGTGACAAGGTCTGGGCTTGAGGCCCTTTTATATAGAAATCTTACAGAAGATGTACCTACAAAGAGTTTGGAAATCAAGCTGCCTAGAAGTAAGGTAGTGGGTCAGATGACCCCTCAACTTCTGTTCAGTAACAAGGTTCAAGGACTCTATGATTTCTAGAAATATTCTTGAGAGGGACTATCATAAAAATTCAGCCACTTTAATTTCCTCAGCCTGGGAGTAGAAGGCAGTCCAGGCAGCCTCCGGGGCACTCTGATGAATGAGAAGTAAGACAGGAGGAAAGTACGGGAGTTCACTATAACCAGCTGGAACTTGCCCAGGGGACAGAGGGAGTGACAGGAGGGACTCAGTGCCAAAGGGTTGGAAGAACGAGGGTGGGCGGGCTGCAGCCGGTTAGGAGCGCACATGCCAGGATCAGTGGGGCCTCTGAAAGGCTGGTGACAGGAGGCTGCTTCTAAAATTCTATCAAGGAAGAGAAAAATGGAGGCCCCAAATGTGGACAATTAGGAGGCAATGGAGGCTCTGTAGAAGCAGTCATCAATGAAACGAGGCCACTATAGAAAGCCTTGGCCATTGTAAGTGCCTTTCAGGTGAGACACAGGAGTTGTAACATGACATCTGGCACTGATCACATTCAATTTGCTCTCCTTCACTCACAGAGGGCAGGATCACAATCTTCCTTTTTACTTAAAGTTTAGCCAGCTTGCCTCTCCTACTTCAAAACAAATGACAACCAAAATAGAAGATATCCCTTGATCCAAAACCTGCCCTCTCTCACCCCTCTCCTTCCCAGCATGCCGTCCTGAAGGAGTTCAGATGCTTGTCTCCGTCACTCACCTCCCACTGCTTGGCACAATATACCCTGACCTCTGTCTCAGCACTCCTCTGGCACACTTGCCAAGTGCACCAGCGACTAACACATCTCTGAATCCAAAGGCCATGCCTGTGTCCTTATCTCACTTGACCTCTCCTATCAGCAAGAACAGGGGACTCTGTTCACCATTTCTCTTCCCAACACCATCTTCCTTAGCTTTCATGACTCTATAGTCTCCTGGTTTTCTATCTCTCTAGCCACTCATCTCATTGCTGTTATCAGCTCTGTCTACTCTGGTCATTGACTAAATGCGATGTCCTATTCTCTTCCTACCCTAGTCATTCTTCCTAGACAATGAATGACCTTTGCTCCTGTAGGTTCAGTTATCATACACTGATGACCCCAATCTGTATTTCTCTCCCACATCTCTTCTCAAACTTCCAGGCCTAAATCTCTCAGTGACTCCCAGACAACTGCATTTGGATATGTTATAGACAATGCCAGCACCACAAACCCAAAGATGAACCATGAACTGATCAACTGTACTTGGATGTGTCATAAGCACTGCCAACTTGAACCATGAATGGATCAACTGCACTTGGATATGTCATATGCACTGCCAATTCCACAAGCCCAACATGAACCACGAACTGATCAATGGCACTTAGATATGTTGGCTATGTCATATCCACTGCCAACTCCACAAAACACAACATGGACCATGAACTGATCAGCTGCACCTGGATATGTCATACGCACTGCCAACTCCACAAACCCAACATGGACCATGAACTGATCAACTGCACCTGGATATGTCATACGCACTGCCAACTCCACAAACCCAACATGGACCATGAACTGATCAACTGCACCTGGACATGTCATACACACTGCCAACTCCACAAACCCAACATGGACCAGAACTGATCAACTGCACCTGGATATGTCATACGCACTGCCAACTCCACAAACACAATATGAATTGATCAACTGCACTTGGATATGAACTGATCAGTTGAACCATGAACTGATCAACTGCACAAAGCCAATATGAACCCTGAATTCAGCTCTCCCTACCTCTCTCAGATTCTTCATACCTCCTCACCTCCATCATCAAATCCAGTCATCATGTTCCATGATTCTGCTTCTTACTTTTCCCCAGCTTTATTGAGGTATAGTTGACAAATAAAAAGTGTGTATTATTGAGATGTAAGACTGACATTGGTATACACTGTGAAGTGCTTACCAAAACCAAGGTGATCAACATACCCATCACTCATCGTCACCATAGTCTTACCTGTGCCCACCACACATAGCAAATTGTACATGTATGTGGTTGGAACACGTAAGACCTACTTCCGGAGCAAATTTCAAGTATACATTTTTATTAATTATAGTTACCATGCTGCACATTTGTTTTCTAGAATTTACTCATTTTATAACTGAAAGTCTGTATACTTTGATCCAAATCCCTCCATTTCCCCCAACCCCCTGGCAGCCACCTTTCTACTCTTTGTTTCTGTAGTTCCACTTCTTTAGATTCCACATATAAGTGAGACGTGATTCTGCTTCTGAAACCCATCGCAGCAGCCTCTTCTCTACTAAAGGCTTGGTCTCCTGCCCTCCAACTTCATCTCTCCTGGACCACTGCTCTGGTGAGTTCTTCCCAGCCTTATGCCTCAGTGGGGATATCACGGCTCCTAGGATAGAATCTAGACTCCTGAAAATGGCTTCCAAGGCCCCTCCTGCCCCGGCCCCTCTGCTGTCACTCCTCACAGGCTTTGTGGCAACTTCTTTCTCTTCCTTGCACCTGCTTGAGCTCTCTCTGGCCCTGGAGCCCTTGCACAGGATCATCTAGTTGCATGGAACACCTTTCCACCTTCCTCTTTGCCCCAAGTGTCAGTCTCTGGCTCCACCTACTCTGGGAAGCCTTCATGAAACCCCACAGCCTAAGAGCTAACCCTGGATGGAGCCCAGCACTTTCCATACTCTAGCTCTTAGTTCACTTAGTAGCCTTTTGTTTTGTTTTGTTTTGTTTGAGATGGAGTCTTGCTCTGTGGCTCAGACTGGAGTGCAGTGGTGCAATCTCAGCTCATTGCAACCCCCACCTCCCAGTTTCAAGTGATTCTCCTGCGTCAGCCTCCTGGATAGCTGGGATTACAGACACTCATCACCATGTGAGACTAATTTTTGTATTTTCAGTAGGGCTGGGATTTCAGCGTGTTGGTCAAGCTGGTCTTGAACTCCTGACCTCAAGTGATCCACCCAGCTTGGCCTCCCAAAGTGCTGGGATTACAGGTGTGAGTCATCATACCTGGCCAGTCATTGCTTCTTTAATCATCTGAGTCACCTCCTAACTGAAAATGCTCTGAAGAAATTGCCCTCCCCTGCCTTGCACACCACTGCATCTCTAGGCCTGGAGTAATACTGGCATGTTATTGAATGAACAATGAATGGACAGAACTCTAAACCTGGAAACACTAAAGTCAGTTTTAAAAGTCTTATTATTAAAAGAGCTGTGAGAACCATCTTCATACAATGTCTAGCAGAAGCAAGCCCAGACTGTTGCCCATCACAGGTATGGAAGTAATTTACTCTTCCTGCATTTAGAAAGGCTGGGTCAGGTGGAGGAGTGGGTTGGTGAGAAGGCTGCCCCAGGAAATCAGGAAATCAGGAAACCTAGCTTAGCTCATCCATCCATCCAGTAAACATGGACCGAGCATCTACTATGCTGATGCTGCACTCCATGCTGGGATGCAGACAAACAGGGCATGGCCCTGCCCTCGGGTGCTTGCTATCTAATGTGGTGGAGGTAGAGAAAGACATATAATCAGAAAACACCATAAATTCTAAATGCCTTATAATGAGAAGACATACAGGTCACAAAGGCAGAGTGGTGAACCTGCCTTTGGCATAGGAAGAGCTCACACAGGACAAGGTACCGAACTGAGTTTGGGAAGATGAACAGGTGCTTGCAAGGCAGACAAGGAAGCGATGGGCATCCCAGGCAGAAGAATCAGTGTGTCTAGGAGTAAAAAGACAGAACAAGAAATAACATGGCCTATGTGTCTGGGTAAGCAGTTAGTTGTGTGTGCTGGGACTGAAGAAAGTGGGGGGAGAGTTTTTCCAAGAGATGAGGCTTGCTCAAGAGGCAGAAAGAGTCAGATCCTGGCCAGTGCTTCTCAACTCTGCTGCTCATCGGAATCAACTGGAGGAGCTTTTAAAAAAATCATGTAAACACCTAAGCCCCAGCCAGTGATATCAATGTTTAATGACTGTTGTTGGGCGTGTGTGTTGGGGGGCTGATCTGTAGCATCTGCCAATTTGTATGGTATAAATACTCATGCCACAGTCAATTTCAAGCTACCAATGATACGTCACTGCAGAGCTGGAAAGAGATGTATAGTAGTGTACCACTATATAATATTTCCACCCGACAGATACAATTGATAAAATGACCTCAAAAGGTAGTAAAGTCATTAGGCAATCATAATTTTTGAGTATTTATTACCTTTGTTTTTAATATAATGTACTTAGTTTTGAGTTTATGTAATTTGATTTTTAATAATGGTCATTTAACAATGCACTCATAAGATTCCTGGAAGCAATGGCCTCTCCTGAGTCGCTGGAGCTGGTTCCAGCTGTAGGACACCACTGGCCCCACCCAGGCCCACTCTATGGAGTCACTAGGGGTAAGACCCAGGCATGGGTAATTTAAAAAAATACCCCCAGGTGATTCTAATGTGCACCCAGGGGTGAGAACCACCAACTTGTAGCCCATGTTAAGGAATTTGATAGTTATCCTAGGGGCCATCAGGGCCACTGCAGGATTTCAAGACTTTTAAACAGAAGCAATTTTATCAGGTTTGTGTTTTAGATGGGTAACTCAGCCACACAGTGACAGGTGAATTAAGACTGGAGGGCGGCAAGGGGACCAGTCAAGAGATTCTTGCAAACTTCCAGGAGAAAGCTGGCAGGGGCTTACCTAAGGCTACAGACGGAGGGAGGTTATGGAGACAGCAGCGGGTCCTAGCTGCCCTTAGGTGTAGGGGTGCTAAGTGGACAAGGGGAAGAGGATACAGGAACAATTTTAGTTGCTGGTGGAGACTGAGAAAATTGACAAAGTTATTTTCTGATCACCTCATTTTCTTTTCTGCTTTCTGAACTAAGTGATGAGGTTCCATTGCCAGGAGAGGGAGGCAGGCACCAGATAAGCCTCTTGCCCCAGCCATGCAAAACCTGGCCGTGTGCCTCTCTGAGGGGGCAGGTCTTCCCGTCTCTAAAGCCAGGGAGATTGAGCAGACCCCTCTGAAGTCTCTTCTAGCCTGGAGACTCTGATTCCATCACACTGGCATTTGCTTAGGTTTCACTTTCTTAATTTCCTCTATGACTCAAATTACAACTTGTTATGGGTGTAAAGGCTCATTTACTCTGGGAATCCAGACTACGTCTTTGAAAGTCTTCAGCTCAGAGGAGGCGATTTCTGTCCTTGGGGAATGAGCACTAGGCTTACTTCTCTCTCATCTCCCTCCTTTCATGGGCAGTTGACTCCCCTCCCTGAAGCTGACCACTCCCAGCCCCTTTCCAGATGGTGTCTAACATAGCTGATTAGGACACAGACATACCTTCTGGATAACCACTCATGCAGCAAAATCTAGCAGACCAAAAAGTAAAAAGATTTGCTAAGCCAAGGAGTGGGCTTTTCTCAAATTGCAAAGGAATTTCTCCAAAGCCCTCTGCAATGCCTTGCTATGGAGTTCATCTGTCCCTGCGGTGCCTCTACTGGCACTACAGTATGCCACACTGAGGACCAAGACTGCAAGAGGCTGGAGACCCAGGTTGCAAATTGTCCACGTGGCCGCCTCTCCCTTCACCTCCCTTTCCTTTCACTGTTGCTGCTCAGAGAAAGAAAAGTGCAGGGTTGTCTGCCAGGAAAAGAAAAATAGAGCATGTACGCAAAAGGGGAAAGGGAGGCTGGGGTTGAAAAAGAGTCATGTACTGGAGAAACTGACCTTGGGCTTTTTTTTAGAAAGAAAAAAAGAAGCCAGCGACAGGGTGCCAGGAGACCTCTAATTGTGCTCAATTTTGCTAGAGCCCTTCATGGATTCTAGGCTCAGTTCTGAATCCACAACCAAAGGAGATGAACTTGGAGTGAGATCTAACAACATAAGAAGGTGATTAGGGTCAGAAAGAACATCTTGCGCAGAAAGGGTGAAAGATGCACAACGTGCAACCTGGAGGAAAGACGGTAGAAAGAAGATGTAAGGAACATCTTCGAAAATGTGAACTCTCACAGAAAGACAACATAGTAACCCGGGATTCCCTGCCGAGGAGCACGCGGATGAGTCACCTGTGAGAAAACTTGTGTTGAGTGCAGCAAAGTGTTTCCGGTGGCGCTGCTGCTAACCTGGGTGGTGCGTGATCCACAGAAGGAAGACAGCTTGTCTGGAGGGTTTTAAAAATCAGAGTGGTCCTTCTCAAGTGGCTGAGGTTCAGGTGAGGTTCTCCGGTTAGGGGTGGCATATGCATGCACAACTTCTCAAGTACCTTGCACCCCAAGGATCTGTGATTTCCCTGCTCATTTGCACCTTTGGCAGAAAGGGAAGCTGGGATGAAATGCTAGATTTCTTGCTCATTAACAGCTCTTCTGAAATGATTAAAGGAGAAGTGAAAACCAATAGACAAATTCAGGACTGGGCCCCGGCCTCTTCTTCTGCCCTCTGGCCCATTCTGCCCGGGGTTGTCTTGCACTGGTTTCTCACTGGGGCAAAGGGTACTTCACTGTATTTTTGATTCCTTCTATTTTGATGTGGTTTGAGTGTTTAGCTTTCCCCAGCAAGGCATGGGAAAAGCTCTTTTCGTTGCCTTGGCTCTGAGACAAAATCCTTTCTTAGGATGATTATTATTGCTATTCACATTATCATTGGAGACTAGGCAGTGAAAATTCCCTACTTACTCTGCTGTCTCATTGGCTCCCCTCCCCTGTCTGGGAATGCAGGCTTTCCATTTATAACTGCACTGGTTTATTGCAGGGTTAAAGCTGACCCCTCGCTCAACCGGACATGAAGACATCATTACTTAGAAACCAAGGACAAAGGGCACTTTCCTGCCACCCAAGAAACTGCAGCCGTATTGCCGTTCTCTTACCACCCAGGAGAAGTTATGATTATTCCAATGACAGTAAGACCAGGAAAAGGGGGAAATTCCAGGCCTGGATTAAGCATTGCCACAAGACCCCCCACTTTAGTCTGCACTGCTCCTGTTTGCCTTTGCTCCCACCCACCCTTCTTTTCCTGAGCCTTCCAAGGCTACAGGTGCTGCTTGCATGTGACCAGAGTAACAGCAACACTCGTTTAGTGTTTATAAGCCAGGCACACCTACACAACCCAGCACCCCATCTTATGGAAGAGGAGGCTGATAAACCACTTGCTTGGGTCACACAGCTCATTAATGATAGTGCTGGGACTTTGCAAACTAGTTCTAGCCGATTTAGAGTGCACAATCCTAAACATTAGGGAACACTGCCCCTCTTACCTACAAGTGGCTTTGGTCCAGCCTGCTGAGCCCAGAGCTAAGCAGCTTCCCAGCTCTGATTCCAGTGATTAACACCAAAGTTTCCCCATCCTGTGGGACTCTCAAGAGCAACTGAAAGGCGGCTGTGTCAATACGCTTATCTCAAGATCTTGGATGAGCTCTATTCTAAATCAGTCAGTTCCACAATGATGCAAGTTCCTTTCAAATACTCATGGGTTCTTTTCCTATTTAATGAGGAGGCAAAGGGTGCCCAGGGCAAAATACATTCTGGGATTCACCAATTCAGGAACCTTTCCTTATAGGGTATACGACTGGTTTCGACTCTCAGCACACACAAAGTTGGTTCCTACATCTCTCCTTTCTGTCTCCCACACCCTCGACATTCACATAAGCCCAGAGTTCCCCTATAATATGATTCAGACACAAGGAGCACAGGATTGGAATGTGAATTGTCAATTTAGAGAATAAGTCTGTGAGCTTCTTGTGCTGTGGCTGCCTTTGGTGGTTCTCATGATGGCTGTGGGTCCCTTCTCAGAATAGTGTTCTTAAATGGAAACAAAGGATTGCAAATAAAACCAGTTATGTTGAAATACAGATGCCAAAAATATTTAAAGACAGTTTTGTAATATACAATTATGCATGCTTCTTTAACAATGTGTTAAATAATAAAATCTAGTGGACTACCAGAATTTTGAAGTAGTATTGAAAGCAAACAATACTGAGATATGTGCAACCATCTTAATGTGATATGAAAATATCCACGGTTTCTAGTGGTGGACAAAGCAACAGAAGCTGCTAATGTTATTGTGGTCTGTTGCCTATATTTGCAAAGGAATACTATGAATAAATTTGGGCTAGAAGTCTGTGATAATAAAGATCCAGTTATTCTCCCGTCCAAGTTAGTAAACTCTCTGGAATTCCATCTATAGACTTCCTGAGCCCCAGTTTAAGAAGGGAATGCTTGGGAAAACAAAAGATACAGAGAGGGACGGGTCTGCACCAGGCTGGAGGCAGCACTTGCGTTGAAGGAGGGCCCTCTGATTCTGGGGCTGTCCCTGGAATCCATCTGCAGAATCCTCCCAGATGCTCTGATTCTCAGAGTTGTTTCTTTTTTCTCCCAGGACACCTCCAAG
The DNA here is from genome assembly GCA_963573385.1 of Cacajao melanocephalus. Lineage (NCBI taxonomy): Eukaryota > Metazoa > Chordata > Mammalia > Primates > Pitheciidae > Cacajao > Cacajao melanocephalus. Next base: position 45,010 of record CAUYLG010027169.1, read on the forward strand.
GACTCTGGGAGATTTTCTCAAGCATCCCCATAGTCAAAGTCATTATTACTAATTAACTAGTAAAATTCCAAATGAGAAACGCTGTAGATTGCTCTGGATCATTCTATCTTCATGGAAGCTAGAGATGGTGAGGTGATGAGAAAGCAGCCAGCCTGGGGAAACTGGGTTGGTTCTCTATGACAAGAAAACCACCAAGGCTGCCCAACAGTGGAAATGGTCTTCGGGGTTAGCCCCAGGAATTCTACCCTGCCCTGAGGTGGGGAGCACATCTCACATTGAGGATAACATGGTGGCAGGGAGCCAGGCTTCCCAGAGCTGTTGCAGATGAGGTGGGAATACCAGAGCCACCTCAGCTGGGGAACTTTCCTGGGAGGCTACTTGGTCATACTTTTAAAGAAGCTAATTTATTGGGCATTTCTGATGCAGTGTCTATTACCTGTCTCTACAACCCTAATGCTGAGTTTGCCTGGGCTGACAACACACGTTAGGTTTCGAAGTTCTAAAATCATAAACAGGAAGAGGATGATGAATCCTTGGGGAGCATCTCACTTGGTGGCCCTTAATCTTTGGTTCAGGGACCTCTGAGAATCACGGGCAATGGACCCCTAGCTCCTGACCAATTCCTGAAGCACACTCACATTTTATATATAATTTCAGGAACGTCAAGGACTCTTGGAAGCCTGATCTAACCTCCCTTCCTCCACTCAGAGATGACAAAACTGAGGAGAGAGGAGTGAGGGAACTTCCAGCAACTACAGGCAGCCAGCTCGAGTGTCTCTGCTGCATGGTTTACAGCAGGTCCTGGAAGGCAGATGGCCACGGATGTGGACCGTGCAAGGGGCCACATCCCTGGAAATTGCTTCTCTTCTTTCACATGCCTCAGTCCCCCTTCCCAACCCATGTGCTGCTGGGAAAAAGCACACAGGCCAGCTGGGAAGGAGGCTGAACCTTTTCTGTAGGTGATCCTTGGTGACGTGCCTCTGCCTCAGGACACCATCCATCTTACGTGCTGGAATGAGGACACTGCCCCCAACCCACTCCTGAGCAGGGCTCCCAAAGAGGCCAGTCATGTTATTTAAGGCTTTATCTCTACACAAATAATAAATGCAGAGATCACAGACATTGGGAAAGTTAATTAGTATTATTATGTCTTTAATTCTAATATTGCTTACTGGCAGAGCCCTTTTGTGCCAGCCTTCAGCCATGAACAAACCTTTGTGAAACTCACTTGGACAAACCCCTCTGCAGCAAGGGTGTTTCTTGTGCAGAAAAGTAACAGCATCTTTCCTTGGGGCTGATGAGTCTGGCAGGTGAGGCTGCCGTGTGAACGTTCCTCAGTATAAAAGCCCCCAGGCACTTAGTTCACAGCTACAATGATCAGGTGCTGCAAATCCGATGTTCCAGGAGGCTCACTGGAATAGGAGGATCTGTTGGAAGCTGCCCCAAATGGCATGTGTATGTGTTCTCCAGGGATGAGAGAGGGATGGGGAAACACTGGGAATCTAACCAATCTATTAGGAGCCCAAAGAGGATAGTACAGGGTTCCCAGAAGGGTAAAAAACATCAGCTGCAGATAGAGAGCAACTGAATGCCCACCATCCTTGCTGCCACCTAAATGCGCAGATGGAATGCTTGCATGCCCTCTTGCTATGGTTCCCATCTTTTAGAAGCTATATTTGAATCATAAGACCATTGTCCAGGTACTGCTTTTAAGTCACCCCAATTGTAAGATTGTGCCTGTAAAAAACAGGCAGCTTCATGTCTTAAGGCTTGCAAAGCCAAGTCCACAAGGTGCCATGCAAATGCCACAGAAGTTAAGGTTAGACTACACAGATGCTATAGGAAGCAATTCACCCGGGGATGGCATCTATCTTCCAGAGTACACAATCTACCATCAATAATTTGGACACAGAAAAGGGTGCAAGGAACACCCAGCTATTTGGGTAGAGTGTTGAACCATGTGCTTAGACTGGCTTGACCATTGTGTGGGTGGGGATGGGAACCAGGGGGCCTGTGCCAAAGGAGAGCACCCCGTGTCATAGCAGGCTCTCTGCAATGGGTGAGGGGAGCTCAGTGGCACTTCCAGATGACTGTGCCATGTGGCCATGGGCCAGTTACTTACGTCTTAGGGTTCGCTTCCCTTCCTCACCAGTAAAATAAGAGATGGACTGGACAATCTCCACCCTCCAGACAACCTCACACTCCTATGAGGCAGACCAAGAAAAAGCCTTTCTAGCCAGAAATGTCTAGCCTCCTACTTCCTTTACACTTCTAACAACATGCCTTCTTTCTTGCCCCCAGCCCCAGGGTGAGTAAAATTCTCAAGGTTAAAAGCTTTTTCCACTTATGCTAAAATGTGAAAGAGAAAACTGATAAAGGGATATGAACAGTTACTTAAGATTTCTCTAAAAGGCTGAAGGAGCTAAATAAAGGTTCACGATTATTAGCCCGGGACAACCTATCATCACCGTTACATGTCAGAGCACGCACAAGATGCACAATAATTTATCAGTCAGGACCCAGAAAATTGTACAGTACAAGTGCTTCGGCAGCTTGTGTCTTCCTGCCCTGCCACCCTCCCTCAGTTCTATCAGAGGGACATTGCCAAGAGTGGCCCCTGATTCAGGCCTTGGTTTAAAAAAGCACTTTACAAAAACAAAAAAGGAATTGAAATATTTCCATGACATTTATAAGTAAACAACAAAAAGAGAAAACAGTATTTTTCTCGCTGTTCTCCTTCCCTCCTGTGGTTTCTCACTATTCTCTAGGTAGTTTCCTAAATGCGACCACCGGAAGGAAAACCAAACTTGTGTAGTAAACATGAGATTGACCAGGAAGACACATGAAACTGACTACAGTGGCCTACTGGCAAAGAAACAAAAAAAGAGAGAAAGGAAGGGAGGAAGGAAGAAGGGGAGGAAGGAGAGGAAGGAGGAAGGGAGAGAGGGAAGGAGGGAGGGAAAGAGAGAGAGAGAGGAAGAGAAAGAAAAGAAAGAAACCAAACAAACAAAAACCAAGGACAGCCAAGCAATGGCCGAGGGCAATACAGATTTAGTAGCCTGCCAAGTGGTGAGGGGGCATTCTTCCCCCACGAGGAGTGTTTCACCCCTGACGTTATTTAGAATGGCCAGGCCAGGATGACAATACAAAGCAGACCCCCTTTCTGTGAGTTTTACAATTGTTTTTAAATTTGCCATAGAGAACCGTTCCCCTCTTGCCTGCACAGGGTAGATGGCTCCCATGGGCCTGTGCTCGGTACGCCCCGTAGACACTGGTTGGCATCTACGTGCTTACGTTTGATGATTTGAGGGATCATGGGTAATGAAGACAGGTGTTTTCCTGGCGGCACAGTCCAGCCCTGTGATGTCCTAATGTAAAAACAATTTTAAAAGACTGCATATTGGAGAGCCCGTGGAGTGGTGGTGGAATCTCCATCCACATGGAGGGGCCTGTGCGTCCCTTAGGATACCGGGAACTCTCCTAGAAGCTGTTCCTACTTAGTAGCTTGTGTTTCTGGGGCTGATTCTACCTCCAGAATCCACTCACAAGACTTAGCACTTCACTCATTCCCAAGTATTTACTAACTCTGTTGTGGTTGCTAATCGCATTGTTTCTAGATTTTAATCATCATTATTACTGAGAGAAACTAAAGTCCAAAGAAGAGCATGGGAGTCCAGTGAGCTCCTGGCAGAACAGAAGTCAGGCTCTGCAGGAGACTCAGCTCTGCAGGTGATCATACTCTTCACTCCCCCCTAACCCTCTTCTGGGCTCAAGACCACCAGATGACTGCTGGATCCCTTAGCAAGGCCAATTCACTCAGCTCTCATTCCCCAGAGATCACTGGGAGTCATCAGGCCTACCTTCTTTCACATTTTCCCATGTAGGAAAGATGGCAAATTCTCCCACAGGACACAGGGAGGCCTCGCATGTTCTGCAGGAGGCATGGAAAAGCAGAAGGAGCTCCAGGAACCAGGCAGACTCACTTGGCATCCTTTCCCCTCCTCATTAGCTGTGTGAACTTGGGCCAGCCACAAAATGCTTGTGAACCTCACTTTACTCAGCTGTAAAACGGGGATAATATGCCCTACCATTTAAATGAGCAGTGTGGACTGGAAGAGATAAAGAATGTATAATGTGTGCTCAGCACTGAGTACCTGTGACCATAGTGAAGGAGGTATGGGGGTGTTCTTTAGTATTTTCTGGCTGTCTCCCCACAATCAAAATGGCAGCTTGAACCACGCTGACAGCAAATGAAATGAAACCCTAAATCCGTCAGCGTCAGGGGCTTAGCACACCTGTGATGGCTGCTGCAAGGCTAGGCTGGACGGTGAGTTCCTTGAGGGCTGTGAGTAGGTGAGGGCTACAGTGCTGTTGCAGCTAGGCACATGTGGTGTTCGTCATGTTTGTCCTTGCACTGCATGAAAGCCCCAGGCCTGAATCCTGGGCTTGGGCATGACAACGTCACACCTCAGGGCTCTGCTGAGAGTCCTCCCAGCTTGTGCTCACAAACAGAAGCGGGCCAGGAGGGGAGGGCACTGAGACTGCACACAGCTCTGCTCCGTGAAACCCACTGTTCACGCTGGCGTTTAAATGCTAACTATGGGCTCCCAGGACAACCCATTTAATTTCTCCTTTTGTTGGCTGGGTCCCAGTGCTTCCTTCTCCTCCAGGCCCCTCCTCAAATATTGCACCAGCTGGGGAGCTGCCCCATCCCTAATTATTACCCTGGGGCTGCCAAGATGCTGGCTCTACCCCCGCAGAGGATGGTGGCAGAGCACAGAACGCGACAACAGCAGCAGCAGGTGGCCCCAGCAGAAAAGGCCTGATCATTGTCCCTGCCATTCCTGTCATCCCTGGCCAGCCAGTGGGTGCAGTGAGCGTGCTCTGTGTGGTGCAGGGGCTCTGCACTCTCCAGGCACCACCATCTTTCACCCATCTCTATGAAGCAGGCAGGAGGTGGGGGTTTTCTGTGCAGCAATGTATGCCCGAAACACACTCTTCTAGTCAAGAATGTAGGACTGTTTACCCTAAAGCAGCAGAATCCCAGTTAAAGTTTCATGTTGGGGTTCCTGGGGGTGGCCTTGCCCTCCACACACCTCCCCAAGGGAAAGTGCTTCTGTGGGCAGAAATATACTGCAGGTCACAGCCCCCTCACCTGTTACAGAAAGATGGGACAACCCTTTGGAAGTGAGCAAAATTTGCCTCCAGCAGCTTCCAGAACCTTCCTTGCACATTTCTTTGTCCATCTGGTCACCTGAACTGTGCATCCATCCAACCACCCACTCATTTTTGTTGAGAACCTAGTGAGTGTGGGCTCCGTGCCACATGCTGGGGATACAAAGGTGGAAAAGATACCATTTCAGTGCTATTTGCCCCGCTCCCCAAGCATAGGTACTCAAGGGACATTATCCATTTGCAATAAGAAGGAGAAGAATGAGTGCTTGTCCTCACACACAGAGGCTGAGTTCAGTGGCTTGCCCAGAGCCACACAGGAGGTCACAAACGATGACTCTGATCTGGACTTCCGATCTAGAGTGTCCTCCATGGCAGCGTGCTCTCTAATGGCAAAAATAGACCACTTCCCCAAGCAATGGCTAAGACTGAAGGGGCAACTCTGGCCTTGAGCATGGCTGCTCCTTCTGCTCAGCAATCATGCCACTTCACCCAATGTTTCTCAAACACCTGCTAGTGCTAGGCCCTGTGCTGAGCACCAGCTGAACTTCCCCTTCCCCACTGCCACAGATCCAGATGTGAAGCCACCCCACTCTCCAGAGAACCCTTCTGATTTGCTTGCTTGGTTGTTTGGTTCTTCTCAGACTGTTTCTAGGTTGGTTTAGGCTTTGATAACTCCTCCCATGTGAGAAGGTCCTGACTGGTTTCATCCCTGGGAAGGAAGACAGCTCCCAATCACGTGATGTGGCCAATGTCTTCCATCTTGCTATGCAGAGAGCCTGAGTTACCAATGAGCTCATCCCAATGGGCTCAAGACTCTCTATGGATTATATCAACACTGTCAGAACTGTCAAGTTAGGCACTTTCCCTAACTCAACATGTTAAAATATATATACACTAAGACAAGGACTTATTTTAATAAGAACCGCAATAATAAGCATCCTTAGGGTATGATGTATAAAGAAAAGAGACGGCAACCTGGAAAACCCACAGGTGACACTTCAATACTAACTATAAATGGGAAGTTTAAATACCTTGGAAAGGAAACATCTAATCATCAAGGAAGAGCTTTATGAATCTTAGAATGGTATCAGTGAGTGTACGTTGGGGACCTCCAGGCTAACTGCTTCACATAGTGGTTGGAAAGCTAAGACTTAGAGTGCTTACGGTGCCACAGGAGCCGGAGGTGGGCCAGACCCAGAACACGCATCTCCTGAGCCCCATGCCATGCCTGTTCTGCTGAGCCATGACACCGGGCATCATTCTCATTGGCTCCCCAAGCCGAGCCCTGCCTGTACCTTGCAGATCTCAGCCCAACCTGCCCCACTGAGGCAGCACAGGGAAGACACCGGCCCTTCTTCGGCAGAGTCTCAACCATCCCGTCTCCTTGGCAGTCGCTCAGCACAGGCACGTCTGCTGCCCAGAGAGAAGGGCAGCGTGTGAGAAGTGAGCGCTGCACTTAGGTTCTAGTTCCAACCCTGACTTTCGCTAGCCTGCTGACCTTGGGAGAACCACTGGTCCTTTCTCATCTTGTTCCCCTTCTGGAAACTGGGGCAATACTCTTATCTCTGAAAGCGTTTGTAAAGATGAAAGCATAGATTGTCACTGGAAGCACTTTATTATTGTTACTGCCCTGTTCCCACACAACACTGCCCATCTCTGAGGATCTCCTGCCACAGAGCCGGATGTGAAGCCACCTGCTCTCCAAAGAACCCAACTTCCAGTGCATGCACAGCTTTGAGAGTGAAGAAATGAGCTTCCGCCTCATTGTCTGCTTTCCCGGCTGTGCTGGTTGGATGCAGCAGGGATAATGGTGGCTGGAGATGGTTTATCTGTCACCTAATGCTAACGTGCCATCCCTGCAGCTGTGCTTACCACCAGCTATCAGTATTCTTTGTCTGCTGAATGAATGGCTAAGGGGGCCTACTCTGGAGTGGACAGAAGAGGGGAAGACACACTGCGGAGTTAGGAACTGCTATGGGGGTGTAAGCCAGCAGGGAGTCCTGACTGATCTGTCAGGGCCTCAGAGTAGGAAACCACCCTGGCCAAGTTCCCACCCTGAGGCCTGGCCCACAGAAGGGCAACGTGGTGTGGGCTGTGATATGCTATTGAGACAGGCAGAGGGTTGGTGGCCGTGAATGCCATGGCTAGCATATTGAGTCACTAACAATAACACTCAGTCCCCAGTCACGGGAAATCAGCAGGGCTTAGGAAGGCATGGAGAACTCAGGAAGGCCCCAACGGGAGCCACAAATAACACCAAAGAACAAAACGGTAAAAACAATTGCCACCACAATAAAAAACCACATATAACCAAAACTTATGGCCAAATTTCCCACATATTATAATGCAACAAAAAATTACAGCATACCAGAGAAAAATGGCAGGCCCAGAGGAAGGCAGAGAAGATGAACCAGAAAAGGAAGAGAAGATTAAGAATGAGCGCTGGCAAGTAAAAGTGCATGTGAGAAGACGATTAGTCTACTGTCTACTCGTCACAGGGCAGGAAAGGTTGCTGGGTTCTAGCACCAGAGGCCCAGCCTTGGCTAATGGTGTTGTGATGTGGGCCAGGTCACTTTATCACTGTGGCAATCCAGTTCCCTCATCTGTAAAATAAGGACTGGACCCAGTGATCTCTAAGGGTCCTGCTGGCTCTAGAATTCTAAGAAAACGGAATTTGAAATATCCCTTGAAGCCTGGCATAACCAAGTTCATCATGGACAAGAGAAGAAACATGGGAGTGAGCTTATTGATACTGGAGAAAAGCATGATGTTTGACTTGCAAATCACCTTTAAGCCTAAGAAGGGCAGCAAATATCTTTTTTTTAATTGCCACTAATGGAAAGGCAAAAGGAAAATAGGTTTGAAGAGGGCTTTTTAGGGCAGCTGGAGCAAATTCACAAGTATGAATATAGTTCTGTTGTTTCTCCTCTAAAATACTTTCAATGGTTCCTATATCTATCACTTAAAATCCAATCTCTCCCCCAGCCCACAGGCCCTACAGCTGCGGCTGCTGGATCCATGCCAAGCTCCTGCCTTACTGCCCTGCCCAGTTCAGAGCGTTCCATGCTGGCCCCTGCATGCTGCCTGGGATGCCCTCGCTCTAGCTTGTCCCAGGGAAGGCTCCTCAGGGCACTTGGGCCTCAGTGTCACCTCAGGAGACCTCTGCAGCCTCCCCCATAACTCCCCATTGAGTCACCCCATTTTATGTTCATGTTCCTGACACTTTTCCTTCTTTACTTATCATCTGTCTCCCCCATGAAAATGTAGGTGCCAGGAGAGGAGAAACCCTGTTTGTGTTATTCGGTGCTCAGGGTCTAGAACAGAGCCTGCCACATGGAGAACCGCAGCGAGCATTTGTTGAATGAATAAGGGGTGACAAGTAATCTAAGTAGAAAACATATGGATGTTTTCCCCAAGGAAGGCTGAAAGGCACTCAAATGAAGGCTTGGGGAAAATCCTCCTTCCCTGAAGGTCTCTTTAAAGAACAGTGAGATGCTGTCCTGTCGGTAATGATCCAGTTCCTTGTCACTTCTCCTGCCACAGACCAGCTGCCCACTTTGTGACACACAGAAGCCAACACCCCTGCGTTCCTCTGGATGGCAAGCCAAGGAGTTTCTCGACACCAGACTTGCTGGCCTCTCCCGGGGCTGCCCCCACCTCCATCTGCTGCCATTGCTAATGAGCCCCTGGCCTCTTAGGTCTGCCCAGGGAGCTGCCACCACACTACTGGCATGGCTCTTGGCCCCTATAGCTGACAGGACTTCTCCCCAGTCAGCCAGACTGAATGGACAGGCCTTGAGGGAAGTGCCAGGGGGCATGCTAATGGGTGGATTGGCCTTGGAAAGGGAGGCAATAGGGATTGATCCTCAAAACTACATCTTAATCTGAATCTGATGAAGACACTAAAGTGATCCATTGGTTTATTTATGTAGGTTGCCAAAGAAAGGGAATGTGAATTTATTTATTGATGATGATGATGATTTCGGTAATGTATGGTGATGAAAGGCGGGCAGGAAGGATTAGGTGGGTTGTGAGAAAATGGAACATTTTTCAGTACTACATGTGTCCATCTCTCCTGGATTAACTGGAGATCAAAGAAGCCCCTGCTGGAGATGTGCCTGGGTTATAAGGTGCAACGGATCAACCTGATGTTGCTATAGGAACCAGATTCCTCCCCAGCGTCATGGCAACAGACTCCAGCATGTGAGGCGCACAGTCTGCTCACACTGACACAGTGAGCTCGGGAAGAGAGCAGCAGGAGGTGGGGAGCCGTGGGGGAGGCTGTACACAGATCTCTTCCTAAACCAATTAGCTGAAAGCGCAAATAAATGAGGCTCACTTTGAATGGAGACGATCATGGGAGCGGTGCATCTTTATTGGAATAACTGCAGGACACTGAGGACATCATCAAACTTTGGGGTTCCATCTGTGGTTTTCGACATCATATACTATCTGTTGTAACTAAATAAGGGGTTTCACTGAGGAAGGCTTCTTCTAGGGTCAAGTAAAACAACAAATGGTAAACAGCCAACCAACAAAACAAAACCCAAAAGAGCTAATTATGGATCATTCTGAAGTCCATGAATAATATTCTATTTCCTTCATGAATTTCTAAATGACAGTGAACTTTCCCACCATCTAGGAGCATCTAAGAGAGGAAGGAAGAAAACTGCTCCCCCTGAGAGACTTTTAATAATCAACATCAATTTCTTTGGCCTGGTGATAGAGCCCATGATCCAGGTAAACAAGTGGTTCTGGAAAGAATGGCCTCCAGTCTGTGATTTAATTCTACAATCTTCAACACTACTGTCCAAGAATCCGAGATAAGAAATGCATATGTCACTCAGTATGTGTTTCCTGTGTGCCATATATTTTTTTCTGGGCCCTCTATACCATCAAGCTTAAGAATATCTCCTTATTTCTTGCTCTTGACTGAAGGTGATGGTTCTCAAAGTGTGATTCCTGGAGCGGCAATGGTAGCAGCAGCATCACTTGAGAGCTTGTCAGAAACCCAAATTCTCAGGCCCCCACTTGAGACCTGCAGAATGAGAAACTATGGAGGTGGGGTCCAGCACTGTTTTAACAGGCTCCTCAGGTGCTTCCGTTGTAAAGGAAAGGTTGAAAATCACTGGCTTAAGGAGTCTATGCACCTTCTACGCTCTCTTTCTGTCCAGTTGGGCCTCCAGACAGTCAATGATGGTACTGCAGAGATCCTACAGCTGGGTCTTTTGATGCCTTCTGTTCCAACTTCTGCCCAGTGAAGCCTCTCACTCCCTCCTTAAGGATGCTTTCTGTCCTGGTGAGCTCACCATTTTGTAAGATGAACACCTGACCACACCTTACATGGTTCTACAAACTGCCTCTCCGTTTCACTGCTACCCAAAATCTAGTTCTGCTTCCTGAAGCTACTCAGAATTAGTCTGATTTTTTATCCTCATGTAGCCCTTTATGTATGTGAAATCAGCTATTCCATTGCTCCTAACTCTCCTTGTTTCCAGGTAAAACATCCCTAGATCCCTCTGCAGTTCCTTATATAACAGTTTCCAGAAGGTTCCCCTGGGCTCCCTCATTGGATGTGACCAACCTGAGGTAAGGACACACCTTATTCCTCTGGAAGCTTGGAGAGCAGATGTACCTGAATGTACGGAGCACAGGGACTCCCACTTCCCCACCTGGACACCGCAGACCGCAACCAAGGCAACCTAGGTCTGCTTCAGTTACCATCACAACATCAAGCCTGGGGCAGTGAAACCCCCCTGGTCCCTATCATAAATGCAATAGTTAAGTTAGTCCTCTTTCATTTCTATTTTTTGAGCCTGAGCTCACAACTTAGCATTTCTAATAACAAATTTTTTCTCATTAGTTTTGGTCCAGAATTTTTATTAAGCTACTATTGCATTTATTTTTATACTGTACAAAATGTGATATTATGCATATTTATTTTCCTTTTAAACTTTATTCAAATTCATATGCTGTCCACATGTTTTATGTCCTGCTGTTAATGTAAAATGAGCATTTCAACTTGCTGGCTTCAAAAACATAATTTTTATTAGCTCATCATATGAATTATAACACATTTAAACATTCCCCTTTGATGTTAGGTTCTTTCCTCTTTTTTTGCTGTTATACATGATGCTGAAATAAACATCATTACACACAAATATAAAACTTTGTCTAATTATTTTTTAGCCCAGATTCCTAGAAGGAAAATTACTGGCAACAGGGTATGAACATTTCAAAGACCTTGATGTGTATTTCTAAATTGTTTCCAGAGAGGTTATAACTTTTTTCTATTTCTACCATAGTATTTAAGAGCCCATTTCACCACACCTATTGCTAACGTATTTTTTAATCTGTGTTACTTTAGTAAGTGAAAAATGGCATCTTCTTTTAATTTATGTTTCTATTTTACTAGTGTGGCTGATTTTAAAAATATATGTATTAACCAATTTGTAGTTTACATTTTGTGAATAAATCTGTTCACGGCCTTTGCAAAATTTTCTAATGGGGATGTGTTTCTTTTATTGATTTCTAAGATCTCCTTATACAGAAGCAATATTGACCGTGTGCCTGTCACTTTTTTAAATAAACATTTTCCCAGTGTGTGTTTGCCTTCCAAAACTTTCTGTAATTTTTCTGTGTATAAAAGTTTTCTATTTTTATGAGTTGAATCTTAGTCTTTTGTGCCTGCTTCCATTACTTTGATGTTTAAGAATTACAGTTCTGAAGGCCGTTAAGTATTCATTTTCCCCCAGTTCTTATGGTTTATCTTATATATAACTATTTGATCCATTGGTAATTTGTTTTGTCTAAATGCATAAGATAGGTATGCAAAGTTATTGTCTTTCCAAATACTAATCCAGCCCCTGACCTCACCCACCTTCCTTAGAACTTCCTTTATCATACAGTAGGTTCTCATGAGCCACAGATGCACAGCATCCTAGTTTCATTTTTTTGAGAAACATCTTAAGGTTATTTTTACCATATATGAATTGAGGGTAATTTTAAACTGGTTTTGTAAGGGAAAACAGATTTTGTTTTCTAGTACACAGTATATGCTACTTGGGAGATGCATAGGAGGATGCAAATTTTCTTCTGCCTTTGACTGATGTGTTATTTTATGGCTCTGGCCTTCTACTTTTAAAATGGTGCTGTTGCATACAAGGTTATTTTGGACACATTTATTTTCAAAAATTTTGTTTTATGCTCCACCAAATACCATTACTAGAGGCTATTTACTGGATGTTTGTTTCACAGCTCTATCTGTAGATTCCTTCACCTGCAGCATTCTGTTCAACTGTGGGAATACTGTTTCTTATCCTTTCCTCACTATGCTCATGACATGTCTTTCTTGGTAAATTCTGCCTGCTTGTTTTTCCAGATAAACTCTAGAATTATTTTTCTAAGCACTCTCCTTCTTTCCACTCCCCACCAAAACAACACACAATGCCCAAACCAAAAAACAAAAATAAAATACACCTGGGGCTGTTGAGCTCATGAATTAATTTGGAAAGATTTGGCATCTTCGTAATATTCAGTCTTTCCTATAGAAATATGACATGTTTTCATCTATTCAAACTATTCTTCTATATCTTTTAGTTAAATTTAATTTTATCATACAGTCCCGTGTGTTTAGAATATTTTCCCTAAGCACATTTTATAAGTTTTATAATTATTGTAAATAGGAATTATTTTTCATTTGATTTTCTAAACGGTAATTCTTGGTACATAAAAAGCTATTGATTATTAAACTACTTATGTCATATCCAGTCATCTTTCTTGAGCCCTTTTATTAATGCTAACCATTTTCAGTTAGATTTTCTAGGACTATACTCATAAATATTGACAATTTTCCCTCTTCCTTTCCACGTCCTGCTTTGTTGCAACCCCTCGACCTTTCACAGTGCTGACTGGCAGTGGTTCTAGTGCACCTTCATTTCTTGGTCTTGATTTTCCAGGACATCGTCACTAAACGTTTGGTGCTAGTTTGAGCTATATATCTTTATCATATTAGGTATTATTCCTAGTTTTTATGAGTTTTAATTAAAACAGATATTGCATTTTATTGCATGCTGCATTTTTTATTTGACTTACCGATGTGATAACTCATAGCAGTAAATTTCCCAGCATTGAATAGTCCTTGAATTCATTGGTTGTATCTCAACTGTGAATCCAATGGATTCTATTTTATTTTTCTTTTTTCATCTGTGTACATATATAGGATCATTCTAAAACATTTTTTAGTGACATCTTTGTCAAGAGAATGCTCATTTTACTCAATAAATTTTTACCTTTAATGTTCTTCTGTATTTTGAAACAAATTATCTAAAGTTGAAATTTATATTTTTTCAGAAAGTTACAATTACAATTGTCAAAATTTTTAACAACATTCATTTTCTTAATCTTAAAATCTCCTGTGTATGCTATTACATTTCCTTATTATTTTTTTCTCTCTTTTATTGCTAAACTTTCCAAAGGTAAATTAATTAATTAAAATTTGTATTTTATAGCACCAGCTCCTTTATATCATAAATCTATTCTCATACTGTTTCCTAATTAATTAAATTTTTAGCCTTTCTGCAACACTTTTTTTAGTGTCTCCTATACAGAATATGGATAAATTTTCTGTTTTTGTTTGTTTGTTTGTTTTTGTTTTTGTTTTTGTTTTGAGATGGAGTCTTGCTTTGTAGCCCAGGCTGGAATGCAGTTGCACGATCTCGGCTTACTGCAACCTCCACCTCCCGGGTCCTGGTTCAAGCAATTATCCTGCCTCAGCCTCCCAAGTAACTGGGATTACAGGCATGAGACACCATGCCCAGCTAATTTTTGTATTTTTTAGTAGAGATGGGGTTTCACCATGTCAGCCAGTCTGGTCTTGAACTCCTGACCTCGTGATCCACCTGTCTTCGCCTCCCAAAGTGCTGGGATTACAGGCATGAGCCACCACAACTGGCCAAATTTTCTGTTTTAACAAAAATCTGTAAGTCTTAAACTTTTAATAATAAGAATGTTTAACCCAATCACATATTTTACCATAGTTAAACATTCAACCTTACTTCTGTCATTTTGTTTTATGCTTCTGGATATTTGTATGTTTATTTTCTCATTTTTTGTTTCATAGAGCAGGAGTTCCCAATCCCCCACCCCCCATGGTGGACCAGTACCAGTCCATAGCCTATTAGGAACTGGCTTTGGAGCAGGAGGTGAACTTCGGGCCAGCAAGCATTATCACCTGAGCTCTGCCTCCTCTTGGCATTAGATTCTCATAGGAGCTCAAACCGTAGTGTGAACTGCTCATGCATGATCTGGGTTGCATGCTCTTTACGATCAGAGGTGGAACAGTTTCATGCCAAACTCTGCCTCTATCCCTTCAGTCAGTGGAAAATTGTGTTCCATGAGAGTTTCATGCCAAACTCTGCCCCTATCCCTTCAGTCAGTGGAAAATTGTGTTCCATGAGACTGGTCTGATACGGTTTGGCTCTGTATACCCACCCAAATCTCATCTCAAATGGGAATCTCCATGTGTCAGGAGAGGACCCTGGTGGGAGGTGATTGAATCATGGGGGTGGACTTCCCCTTACTGTTAGTTATCATGACAGTGAGTGAATTCCCACGAGATCTGGTTGTTTGAAAGTGTGTGGCACCTCCCCCTTGGTGCATGTGCTCCCTCTCTCTCTCTCTCTCTCCCCCCCTCCTCCCGCCTGCTTCGCTGTGGTATAACATGCTTGCTTCCCCTTTCCCTTCTGCCATGATTGTAAGTTTCCTGAGGCTTCCCGGCTATGCTTCCTGTACATCCTGTGGAACTGTGAGTCAATTAAACCGCTTTTCTTCATAAATTACCCAGTGTCAGGTAGTTCTTCATAGCAGTGTGAGAACAGACATGGTCCCTGATGCCAAAAGGGTTGGGGTCCACTGTCACAGAGTATACTTTTGTTTTATCTTGATGTTTTTGAAAGTTGAAACCCTGATTTTTAACCTTTATAGTTATTAAAAAAAATTTTCAACTTAAACTTCTATAATTTATAAAGTTCAAAACAAAACTTTAACACATGGCTCCCTTCATTAAGACAAATAAGTTTTAAAATACATGTAACACCTGCTTCCCTCCAGCACCCAATATTTCCTTGTCATTACCAATTTAGTCTTGTATTACATAGGCAATTCCTTATATTGCTATTTCTCAAAATATTATTTTTAAAAGTAAATTCTAATTTTTATTTTGTAATGATAGTTAACATAGCTATTTTTTATTAATAATACTAATAAAGTTAATAAGAGTTGTAATTTACTGGGCACTTTACCTACGGTCTCTATTTAATCCTTAAAGAAATCAAACTTGTTCCATGAAGTTCAGAAGGGTTAAATAACTCTCGCATAGCCACACAGTTAGTAAGTGGCAGGGGTGGGGCTCATTTGCAGCTCTCAGAGGCTGTGCTCTTGCTCATGATGCCTCAGCTCTATTTAACTGATTTCAATTCACCATGGGTCCATTTCATACTACGTTGGGGTCCTTGATTTTGATTCATCTCAGTCACCTGGAACATTAAAAATTAATTGGCTCACAGTCTCTGGAGGAGGACATGATGCTTTATTTTCTGAGACCTTGCATATCTTCCTATGTCTTCACGATATTTTTCTGACTTAATCACATATTATTCAACGATTCAGCTCTTCGTATCTGTCAGTGGATAGACATGCGGAGTAAAGGCCAGAAAAATGCCTCTCGATTCACCCATTCCCACGGGTAGGAATTCCACTTGCTCTTTAGTGCCCCTTGATTTACAATGTGATTGGAAGTTTTAAACTTGTTGGCATATTTATGGTACTTAGTTTCTATGTTCTTAGGAAGTATATCAAGCATGTTTGGTCTCCTGTCATGTTAAATTAAAAACCAGCATAGATTAAAAATTTTTTTTCTATGCATTACTATGGCATTAGTCATCTCTCCCAACTTTGTGTCTTCAACAAATGTGGTAAGTTCTACTTTGCAGTTTCATGAAGGCCAGTGGTTGACATACTGACCAAGCCCGAGCCCCGTGACAATGAACTGAAGTCCTCCCTGCAAACTGACATCAATCTGTTCATCTGCATTTTTTGGCCAGTGTTGGCCTATCAATTACTAACATATTTCTCCATATTTTTCAAAAGAAATCATGATAGATATTCCTCTGTGCCTTAGTAAAATCAACACTGTCTTCGGTATTCTTTTGATCTAAACCTAGTAACCCTACAATAAAAGAAAGTTCGGTTAATTTGGCATGTTCCTAAAATTACCAATTTCTTTTGAAAGCACACACATGCTATCTTTTAAAGAATATACCCTAAGAGTCTGCCAGGAATTAACATTGAGCTTACTCTCCCAGAGACTCCTAGCTATAGAAAATCAAAATGTTTTGCTTCTCTGGCCCCTACGCATACTCCATAATTTCACAGAGATCACTGTCAGAAGCTTTAAGAAAATATCATGAGGTTCTTCCAGTATCTGGGATAAAGCTAGACAAGAAAGACTGGAATGCTTTGTAAATGCATTGGGTCAATTCCTTTGTGTCACGTCTGCTGTGCTGCTTCTAGTCTGTAGGCACTCACAGACATAGGCTGTGGCTTCTTCCTTCTGCTCCTTGCCTTAAATTCACCACAGAGGCCCATGTGGTATCCTCAGCATTCTTTGCAAACCCCTGGTTGTTCTACTCTTCTTGAACTACCTTCTTTTCAGAGATTCTCCTGGAATCACAAGATCATTCTCTTCTCTGTGCTTCCTGAGGTCTCCGTGGCTGACCTGGGCTGAGTTCTTCACGGCAGTCTCTACTTTCAGGAGAAGGAGCCCTGAAATGACTGGCCTCCCTCCTCCAAGATTTCCTCACCCCAACTACCTCTTCCTCTTTCTTGGAAGGGAGTCCAGCGTGGCCATCCTTAGAGCTGCTCCGCCTTCTTGTTGAGAGCTGGAACTCTCAGCAGTCCATGGTAAGAGTGTATTTAAATGTTCTGTTTTTAGCCGAGTGAAACTTCTAGCAGAAGATGGGACTATTGCCTCTGCACCTATTTTCTGAGTGGTATTAAGATGTCACTATTCCTATCTTTGTTAATACAGGCAGGCTGTGATACATTTCCACAACATAACTTAAGTTCCTCTCTCTTTTTATCCTTACTATGTCTCTGCACTGGGCCACCACACTGGGTTTATGGATTTATCTAACAGCATGGACTTCACAGATGTCCAGTCCACTCCCAGCCTCTCTCACTGGCACTGCAACTTTCAAACAAGATGTGTACTTTATGGCACTGCCAGGTCTTAAATTGAAAACCAACTCTCAGAGATGCCTGTAAAAACTGCATTTTCCCTATTGCATTCACATTTTTATTTCTTTTGTCCCTATATGCATTCACCTAGAGACCTTCAAAATCATGCCAGTTATGAAGAGAAGAAAAGAACTGAAAGGAGGTATGGGCCTTCACTCTGCCCTCACCTCTCATTTAGATCTGAAGACTCACATCAGATGCAGTGGACTTTGGGGCTGGTCTGGCGCTGGGATGCTGACTGATGAGTTAGGCTGTCCTTGGAGGAGACCAAGAGTCAATTCACCCTCTCTGCTAACCTGGCACTCAAAGCTCTAAGGGTTGGTCATCACCAGGCACCGGGAGGTGATGACAATGGCCTCCTGGCCTCCAGGCACTCCCGTAAGTTTGGACCACACCTGCTGCTGTTGCTCAGGGGACCTGCCTACTATGAAACAACCCCAACCTTCTCCCTTCCAAACTGTGCTTCATGGGCAGCTCCAAGGAGAGGCAGAGACCTTCTTTACTGTCCCCCACCCCCAAACCTTAATACACCATTAACCAGACCAAGACTCTCAAGAAAACTAAGACTCCAGAGGCTGAAGAGGCCTCCCAGGTTATGTTGCTCAACCTCCCACACATGGATTGTGGCTATTCTTACACAGAGATCACCTCCAGGGGAAAGAAAGAAAAAAGCTCTAGAAAACAGGAAGCAGGGAGGGTGAGGAGGGGCAGAGGCTGGGATGGACGGGCACTGTGGAAGCACACCCCACTGGCAACCCCAGCAAACTGGGAAGGGATTCACCAAGAAACGAAGAGGAGAAATCTGCAAACAGCGCCAGATATCCACCTCTCCTCCGACAGACGAACGTGGTTCTGTGAGTACGGGTTGGTAACTTATTTGGAGAGGACTGCCGAATTGGTTGAACCAGGTCAAAACAATGTGGAGTTTATAAAAACAGGAATAAAGAAATGATAGACAGAGGGGAAAGATGATTATTCTAGTGGTTTCCAAGATCCTCCTCAGTATGAAGAGACAAGATGAGTTTCCAGGGAGAAGCAGGCCCCCGATCAGGAAGCCGTCCAAGGTGGCTCGTCTCCTCATGGGGAACCTCCAAGGGCAGACAATGCTATGGTCAGCCTGGGCGAGGGCACAGCCGGGGCAGGAGGATGCAGGGCGGGCTCCTGGGGGAGGGAAGTGTTCCTCTGGACGGCTGTACTGTGACCGTGTGGAATTGCAAGAGCTCACTCCTGATGGAAGGAGATAATTCAGCCCAGCTGTATGACACCTACTCACCCCAGGCCATTATCACATACGACTAACAGCCTATTATGACCACTGGGAGGATTCTGGTGACAGAATTTCTTTTATGTAGCGATTTCCTTCAGGTGAGAAACCATCTCTTATCATCCAGTTTCCACCTGGGTCAGACGAAGGCTCCCCTGTGTCTGCCTGGTACAGCTGCCCTGATGCCCTCTGGGCCCGGAATCTGGGCTGGGCCATATGTGCACCTGGGGCAGAGCCGTCCCTCCCCACACTCTTTCCATTCTCCCTCATTACACTGTCTGCAGCCATAGGAGAGAGAGGACTGCAGGCCTGATCTGGGCCCTCGCAGAAAAAAATATTCTTAACTGTGAAACTCAGCTTTCTCCATAACAACACTGAGTGCCTACTGTGCCTTCCACGCAAAAGGAACGATCAGAACTGGGCTCTTCTTCCAGGAGGATTATGGTCCAGCTGAAGAGGACACACATGCAGGAGAGCAAGTGAAGCCCTGAACTGTGTGGGCTTGAAATAAGCTCAGTGGAAATGCTGAGGAATAGCTAGACCAGCTTGGGTGGGTCTATGCAGGAGGAAGGACTTCCATAGGCCATAAAAACAGGTAGGATTCAGAAGGAGTCAAGGAGAAGGAAGGTATCCCTAGCTCTAGGCCCATGTGAGTGAAGGCCAAGAAGCGCCATTCTAAGATGGGATCCTTCAATCTCTGGCGCTGCACACAGGCTTGGGATGCATTCCTAAGCCTGCATCGTAGCATGCAGGCACACACATGCTGCCTATCTGGATATGTCCCAGTACCCTGCAAGCCTCTTCAGAGCAGGGGCTACACCGTATGCCTCTGTATGTCCCCAGTGCATAGCACGGTGTCTTTGGCCAGGTGGACACACAACATGCCTGTGCATACACAGAGCCACTACTTTTAGACACCACCTGTGTGCAAAGTACCAAACAAGACACCTAATACATGTGATGTCTAATGCCAATGAGTGGGGTGGAGATTATTACTCTAATTTACAAATGAAGAAATCCAGACTCAAGGCAATCAGTTGATCAAGATCACCGTCTCAGGCAGAGCTGGATGTCACACTCCATCTGCCTCTCAAATCACTCCTTTCCTGTGCTGTGTTATAGCAAAAGCCTACTGCTCTGAGCATTCTGGGAAGAAGGGAGGGAGGAAGAAGGGAAGGAAGGAGAAATGAAGAGAGGAAGGGAGAAAGGAAAAAAGAATCCTTTTCTTACTTTTTTAAAAAAGACTTCCTTAAATGATAGTTTACAGTAATTTATCTCTATCATTGTCCACAACTTACCTGGCAATGCAGGAGACTGAAAAATCTACTATTACAGTGTAGGTAAGTTGTGGACAATGATAGAGATAAATTACTGTAAACTATCATTTAAGGAAGTCCCTCCCTTCTTCCCAGAATGCAGTTTTAATGGGTGGAGTTCCAGCAGCCCCTTTAGACTGTAACATGGAAGTCAAGCATTGAGGATGGCAAAGCAGAAAGCTAAAAGCCTGAGACAGGATGACCGTGGGGCTGCCATCCCACCCCAGGACTGTCTCCCTTCAGACATCTTTTATGTGAGAAAAAAATAAAGCCACTATTATCTTTTGTTTTACTTATGCAGCTGAACCGAATTCTAATGAATCCATATAGGTTCCAGGTGAGCTGGCTTAGATGATGAGAACCAAAGTCAAAGGCAAAGGGTAGTCCTGATAAGCAAATGCCACAGCTGAGTTGCTCAGAGCAGTAGGCTTTTGCTATAACACAGCACAGCCTCGAATTAGGTTCAGTTACTAAGATAGAGGGCTGGGAGAGGCAGCTAGCAATTTTTCTTATACTAACATTTCATTAGTATTTTTCAAGTGTCAGGGTGTGGCTGGTCCCAAAAGCTTAGAAGCAAAATTAATCATTGACATTGGAGCTTTTTTTTTTTAAGCATCACTGCAATCTTGAATTCAGCAGGAAACAAGCAAATAAGTATGTGAAATAACGATTCCAGCCCTCCAACCTTTCTAGTATCCCCATGAACAACGCTCACTGATTCCAAGCTACACATGTAAAACACACAAAAAACTGTTCTGAGGCCAAAGAACAGCATGTGTAGTTTGGTTTGCTGCCACCAAGGGACAAGAGAGCTTGTGCATGGTCACGCACGGTGAACGGCAGGCCCACACACAAGCTGAGCTCACTGGAGTTGGGTGTATTTGTATATTTTCCCTCATACTTCCCAACGTCCCCAAGATAAGTTATGTAAAGAAAAAAACACTGAATTTAAAATATTTCACTTCGAAATATTACACTGAATCTATGACTTTATACTCTTCAAGCATTGCAATTCTTCATACAGCCAGTAGAGACAGAAAGGTAAAGCTGGAAGGACCTTAGAGATTGTCCAGGCTGGGTGCCTCCTTTTCCAGAGAAAGAAACTGCGATGGGGAGAGGTAAAATAGCCTGCTCAAGCTCAAGAGAGATACCATCTCTTGCCTCCCAGGCTCGCTCCATTCTAGCCCCTTTGGAGCAGTGGTTGTGTCTAAGGGACTCTTTGGCATTGGAAAACTCCACAGAACGGCCACCTAAGACTTCAGTGACTGCCGGTGAAGTCTAGAACAAAAACATGGAATGAGCATTTTTCTCAGCACCCTTGTGATTAAGGAGAGACACAGGGGTTCTTCAGAGCTGTAGGGCAGCTTTGATGCCCCAGGGTCTATTCCAAGTGGCCCAGCAGGGATGCTGGACAGAGTCACCAGGGCAGGTGTGGCCTGAGCTCCGGAGCAGCTCATGGGCAGTGGAAACACTAGCGGGATGCTACAGGGAACACCAGAGGGATCTGGGGGAGACGTTTCCTCTTTCTCCATATCACTAGCCTCTTGGTTCTCCGTGAGTTAGTTCTACATTTCTCCTGGGGGGGGGGGGGGAGGTGGTGTGTGTGTGTGTGTGTGTGTGTGTGTGTGTGTGTGTGGTGTGTTAAGAATACAGACACCTGGACTTTCCTCCCAGAAATTCTAAACCAGAAGGTCTGGGAAGGGCCCACGAAATTGTATTTTTACCACGTGTCCCTGGAGATGCTGAGGCAGCCATCTCGCTACTATCTGAGGACAAGTGATCGGGAAGCTCTGCACCGGATGACTCACAGAAAGCCCTACCACCATCCCAGTGCTGCTCTTGTCTGGGAAGACTACTCGGTGAAGAACTTGTGATCCATCCTCCCTTGCTATAATTAACGGACCCTGTGATTAGAAGTTCTTCCTTAGCCTCAGGCTCCCCTACCTCCCACTTTCAGTGTCTTTTCTTCCCTGGTAATGGGAAGCCAGCCTCCCTGTGCTAACCCTCCACAAACTGGAAGCCTGTTACTAGGTCACCTGTCAGCCTCTCTGTCTCAGTTAAATAATCCCCATTCCTCTCACCACTTATCCATGCTCCTATTTTCCAACCCATCAATCATTTCCCCGCTTTTCTCTAAATGCTCTCCAAGTTCTCTCCAGTCCCCCTGTGTTGTCTTTGTTCCTAATTCTTCCCTTGAACAGTTTGTGTCTTGTGAGATTAAAAAAAAAATTCCTGCTCCAAAAGGATTCGAAGGCTATTTTGACAAGATTAATTTAAGAAACCTCCCTGCAGCATCACAGCAATCCGGGAAAGAGGGCAGGTTGCATAAGAAAGTCTAAGGAAGGTAGTACAATAAATACTCCATTGTCTCCATAGCAACACACCCCAAAAGTTTTCTGGATGCCGGCACAGGCAGGAAGGTCTGAAGGTCCACCTGCTGGCTCACCAGAAAGCCAGGAGGGATGGCTTAGCTTTCCCTCCATTCACGTGGTAGAGATCAGGGCAGGCCGGGACTACCCGACAGACCGAGGAAGTGGGAGAAAATAGAATCAAATGTGGGAACCAGAGAGCAAAGGGAAGGAATGTAGGAGATGGGTGGGTCATCACTGACCCCTGCTGACAATGGCATCCATTTAAACCATAAGCAGAAATTCACTTTTGAGAAGATTTTTAAGGACGTCAAAAAGCCTTCTCAAGGGGATGATATGAAAAACCAGCCAGGCGAGGTGGAAGGAGAAAGAAAGGAAGCGAGATCAAGAGTAGAACACAAAGCAAGACAAAGTTCAGTGGCTGCTGCAGACCTACTTTCTCCAAAGAACAGAAGGAAAGGGAGAAGACGGCAGAGAGAAGAGAGGGCAGCGGAAAAGGTGGAAATTGAGTGAGAATCTGCCTTCCCAGTCTTGGGGGTCCAGAAGAACACTGACTGCACCTCTGGTGAGGACAGTGACTGTAGGCTTTGCTGGAAACTTGGCAAAGTGGGCACCAGTTGCTAAATATTTCCCGAGAGGTGATCTCACAGAACAGCCATGTGGGTGTGTGCACTGTTCTCTCACCCACAAACTGCCCACCACTTTGTGGGTAACCTGGATTGTGCTGTTTCCAGAAAGCCTAGTGCACTTAGAAGCTTGTCATTTAGTACTTCTCCTTTCTTTCAAGTCCTTTCTTATATGATAATTTTTGTCTTCCCAACAGAATTGGCATTTATTAGTCATAAATTCCTATCACTACGGCCATGGACTTTAGAGAGCACAGTTAATTCCTGGTACTTCCACTTGCTGGGGGTGGCCCAGAGGAAGTCTGTAAATCTTCGTCTCAATCTCTTGGCCCAATAAATGAAAAGGGTTGTAATGAGATTTTAAGGAGATGATGTAATTACATGCCAAGAAACAGTCACTGAATATGAATGCCTCTATCTCTTTCTGAACTGGATACGCTGAAGATGACAAAGAAAGAGAGAGACACACACACAGAGAGACAGGAGGACACCACTTCTCTTGGGCCAGCCTGGAGGCAGATGGAGTAGGGTGGACACACCCTCCTGGAGAATGGCATCTCCTTCTTCCATCCTATGCTGAGGTCGGGCACTTCCTCTGGAAAACCCCGTTGGGGGATCCATAGCTGATGAGATAAAGAATCATCAGGAACCTTTCTTCAAATGGGGAACATGTTGGGTATGAACACTTCGGATGTGACTATGATAAATTACCAGTGGGGAAGGGCTGTATGTTTTGTTGTGATTGCTTTTTTTTTTTTTTTAAGGAAAAAACTCCAAACAAATAAAAAACAAGCAGACTGAAGCCCTTCTCCACCCTTTGGTTCAATCCTAAACCCTGGCCCAATAGCTAATTTTGTTGGTTAGTCTCTTTGTTCACGAATTAGCAATTATGAACGGCTGGAGAGGGGATTACTCAACTTGAGAAGAGGGAATTGTGGGCTCAAAAGGGATGTCACCTAGGGAGAAAAAAAGAACCTCTCCAGATACAAGAGGAACCAAACAAAACATGCCCCAAATTAGACACAGCTTTAAGCAGGCCAAGAAAAGAAAACACAGCTCTGTTTGCCTCCACATGGCCAACATGCCGCCCCCTGGTTTCTGGGTAGCTCCACTCTCTAGTACCTACTTTCATTGGGAAACAGAGATGCCAGCTGCCTTGGAGCAAGGTAATTCTTTTGTAATTTTAGACCTACTTGAAACTAGGGCGCGTAGCTGGGGAACAGCAGCTGGTTCTGGATGGACCAGAAAATCCAATCTTGAAAAGGAAGAAAGCCTCACTTCTAATCTTGTCCAGTTTTGGTTCTCATCAATGAGTGAAATATAAAAAGCCCAGCGATCACTGCGTATATTGCAAGCATAGCTTAAAAACACCCAGGCAAAGTGGCCTTAAGTTTCAAGACCCAATGGAGGATGGAAGGATGGGCAGAGGCTGCATTTCTGAGAAGTGAACAAAAAGGATGATGCAGCACTCTAGAACAGGCAAGGCATAGGCTCTGAGTTTGAAACTGGTCATGACTGCATACTAGCTGCATGACCCTGGGCAAGCAACACAATCTCTCTGTGCCCCAGCAGCCCCATATGTGGAATGGGAATGCAGGTGGAGGGGAGTTGAGCAATGCATATGGAGTACTTCGCATATTTGGGGAGAGGCACACGAGCTGACCACGTCCAGCCCCTGCCTGGAAGCAGGGAAGAATTTTTATTCTCATTTACAGAAGAGGGCAAGCCCACAGGTCAGAGTCAGACAGTTGATGCTGGTCAAGGGGCTGGCCACGCAGAGGTCATCTGCCTTTTCAGGTCATGGTTTTTTCTGCCTTGCCATAGTGCTCACAAACGGTGTGCCCCTAATGCACTACTGGTATGACAGGCTCTGCCCCCACAGCCCTGGGGCCAAGGGCAGGGCCTGGGCCAGCCACCTGCCTGCCCCCTTTCCCAGGCATACAGTTCAGATGGGAGCATCTTCTATGTGGGTTCCAATGTGAGAATGCTGAGGAGCTCAGCTCCACACTACACTGCCTCTAGGTATAGACTATGGACAGTCCTGCACGTTTCCAACTTACCTCAACAGACAGTTGGGGCAGTGGCTGTTTTTGACCCCTGGAAGCAGGTGACCAAGACAGACTTTGTAGACAAAATGACATTTTTGGGATGAGAAGGTCAGAGAATTACTTGTGTCATTAAGATGCACAATACATGAGGAGTGTTTAACACCACTGAAGGCCACAGCTTACAAGTGTTTTCAATTTTCGCTCTCGTCCCTAAGCCCCCAGTCTAGGCCACAGAGGCCACTTCTTGATTGTGAAGCAAAGGAAAGACTAAGCTACTGCACCAGGTAATTGGTGCATTTGCCTAACGATCTGCGGGACAGCTTAGGTTCAATTCAATTCGATTCCATTTAACTAAATGAATTCAATTCAGCCCCATTTATTGAGTGTCCAACTAAATGCAATGTCTCACTCTGGTTCCTGGGGGTTGGGGGCCTGGAGGAGTAGGCTGGGGTAAGATGCAAGCAGCTGTGTCTTGCCTTCCGAGAGCTCACAGGAAGGAGCTAGACAGACATGGAGACACACAGATCTCTCAACTCCACACTGCTGAATTGTTGGGCTGGAAATTTCTCTGGGGTGGGGCTGCCCCATCTACTGTAGGCTGTTCAGCAGCATCCCCGGCCTCTACCTGCTAGATGCCGGTAGCACCCCTTTCAGCTGTGACAACCAGATCTGTCTCCACACACTGCCAAATGTCCCCTGGGTGGCAAAATCACCCCCCATGGCAAGCCATAGCTGCAAGAGGAGATTCAATATAATTTTCCATAAAAGAGGTAGAAACCAAGTGTCAGGTAGGCCAAGAAGTAGGTGACCAAGACAGACTTAGTAGACAAAGTGAAGTGTGGGCTGGGCCCCAGCGAGTCAGTGGGGTTTTGGCAAATCTCATTTCTATCTCATAAGAAAAAAATACAGCAGCAGGAAATACGAGGACCTAGTGTAAAGGGACTTGGCATAACCCACAGGCTACAGTGAGCTTCTGAAAATACTGAGCCACGGTGGCACCCGCCAGCCAAAATGAGTTCAGGGAGCAGTCTTTCACTGAGGAAATGTGGGGAGTTGGGAGGTCCTGGATGCGGGATGCACGCTCAGGGACACAGGACAGCTGAAGTTTCTCCGTATTTTAACAACTGATACGGCCATGCAGCCACAAGCCAGTGAATGTCAGCCAGCTTCTCCCCCTCTGGAGGAGGGCAGATCCCAAGGTTTAATCCACTCTTGGTCTCAAGTGAAGGCTTAATCAGCTCTGACCTGACAACGCTGGAAAACCCTTTTCTATGCAATGATTCACACTGACGGTGTGTACAGTAGAAGGTAGGCATGATAAATACCCAGGGGGAGGGGGCACAGAGCAGGTTTGGCTGCAGTAGGGTTAATATTCAACTTTACACAATGTTACAGCTCCTTCTTCAGCTCTCCCTCCCACCCCATGCCCAGCCCCATCCTCACGCCTGCACCTCTGGGATTTGGCTTCATTTCCCTCAGGTCGCTCAGCCTGCCCAAGCGCACACCTAGGTAACGTAAATTTCTTCACCAAAACAGAATCTAAAGGTGCAGAGAAGCCACCAGCTCTGAAATGGTTATTCTGGCTGAGCCTGGAAGGTGGAGAACAGCCCAGGGAAATGAGAATGGAACCAGAAGTCAAGGCCAGTCTTGCTGTGTCTGGAGAAGGCAAAAGCAGGTGTCAGTCTCAAATGACACGCAGGAGTCTCTTGCCGTGCTCAGAAAAAACAAATTACAAGCCACCCTGTGGTCAGGAGTGTCTGGCTTTCCTTTGAGGCCAGGAGAAAGGACGGATGCCTTCTATGCACACACTTCTCACAGACATAGCTAGGAGAGCACGCGCGTGGTACGGCATTTTCCCTCTCTTGGGTCTCCAAGATGGAATTCAATTCAGCTGCTGGCGAGGCACTCTGTCCCCTTCTCAGTAGTCTCCCACTCCTCCCAGCATTTCCCTACAGGCTGCAGCCACAGCAGCAGCCCTGGCTAACTATGTTCTCTCCTCTAAAGAAAGATTTGGCTTATCACCTGTCCAAGCAGGTGGCTGCAGAGCGACCTGGAGGCACCAGAGGAAACTCAGAGCTGTGTGCGTGGCCTTCTGCTCTGTGATTCCTGCTCTGCAGGGCTCCTGTGACAGGCTTAGGCAAAAAGAGAACCAGGTGAGGGTGTGAGCACAGAGGGACTCGGGCAGCCTAGCTGCGCAGGTTCCACACGAAAGGCGGGGCTTCCACAGGGTTAAGCGCTTCTGGAAAAACAGATTCCATCCAGTCCTTCTCAACTGGAGCCCTCACTCCAACCCCATCAGCATTTCAGAGCAACCTCCCAGCTCTGCCACTTTCACCCAGCTCCCAGGCCCCTGAAGTAGGTGCCGGGCAGGCGTTTGCGTCCAGATTCTCCTTCCTCTAACCGATGTGAACACAGCGGCCAATTTAATCACACCCAAACATGACTAGCATCTCCTCCTGCCACACACAGCGGGCCCATTGCTGACAGCAGGTCACTGCAGCACCACAGCCCTGCATTCGAGACCAGAAGGTGTGCTCCCAGCCACGCTGACCTCTTTCCCCTGCCTCTCCCCACACGGCTCTGCCTCAGCCAAGCCATCTCATCAGAATCCCATAAACAGGCTTTGGCTGTCCCAGCCCTGGGCCTGCACTGCATCTCCCACCCCGAGACAGCGTCCTCTTCAAATCCCCTCTAGACTGAGGCATGGGTCATTCTCCATCTCCTCCAGGAAGCCCTCCAAACCAGAGTATTCTCACTGGGAGGCACTTGGCAAATCCAACAGCAGAGGCTCTGACCCGTCTCCTCCATGGGGCCCTTTGGAGCTTGACTTGATGGAAGCAGACCCTCCAAGTCTCCCTCTCCACCTCCTGCTGCTGGGAGCCCCAGGGCTCTGAGAGGCAAACTAACTGCTCTTCTTCCCAGCCCAGGCGTTGCCTGTCAGAACAGTCTTCCAAGGCGGCAGCGTAGAAGTGCTCCTGGCATGGGACAGGTAGGGAGGACAAGAGCACAGCCAAGTGGACAAGGTGGTCCCCATGGGCTTCAGAATTTACCAACACCAAGGCTTGCTCTGCTGTCTGAGTCAGGCCTTGGAGACTTGCTTGGTGGGTGAGAACTTCCGCATAGGCCAGCATCTCTCCCTGTGGAAATTCCACCCACCTGCCAGACTCAGCTTGAGGCCAGCTTCCTTCAGGACAGTAGCCCTCAGCATCCCAGCTAGAGTGATGTGGTCTTCCTCTAAACTCCTTCCCACCTGATCTGTTTCCGTGCCAGTTCCATAGGTGACCTCCCCCCCGCACCCAGAATACTGCCTTGCACGTGGAACACTCAACCAAGATTACTTTAAGGACAAGATTCCTTAAAATAACAATCCCCTCTTTTCTTCCACAGTAACAATCCATCAATCCCTTTTGTGTATGCTTCATAAGTTGAAAATGCGTTTGTCTTGCAGATTCTGATTTGGTCCTCACCACTGCTCTGAGAAAGTCAGGGTGACATCATTATCCACTCTTACAGACTGGTAACACTGGGGGTCAGAGGGGCCTTTTCAGATCCTGTATCACAACCAAGAGGTAGGTCAGGGTTAGTCCTGGACTCATCTTCTTTGCCAAACACTCAACAGTCCGCAGAGTCTATTTCCCCCAACGAATAATCCAGTGCTAATTCAGCATCCTTGGGGGTAACCGGCATCTCCCCACCATGGTAAGGAAAGGGGGTCATTCCTAGAAAAGGTTGGGATGACAGCAGCGACACAGAATTCACCTGGCATGTCTTGTGAAGGTCTTCAAACCCGACCACGTTTCCCCAAATCTTCCCGCAACCCACACACATCAAATGCAGGCAGCTTATTTCGTATGATTGATGAAGACTTTTTTTTAGCATAAGAATTTAATTGCAGGGTAACTGCATTTCCAGAGGGCCTGTCAGTTGAGGTCTCACCATACAGACCTTCTGACAACCTGAGGCAGCCTGGGAGACCTCATCAACTGAGCAGGAGAGTGGGAGACGAAAGTAATGTCTTCAAGTCGGGGCCTCTGCCAAGGCCCACGGTGCAGGTCTGGGACGTTAGGTGAGCATCCCACCTGAGGATGCTCTACAGTGTCTGTCTTCTCACCAAGCTGCTACAGAGCAAACTAGAAGCAGAGAAAGGGAATTTTTGCAGCCTTGGGGAAAGGGTGATTGTGCTGTATTTGGGCTGAAAGCCTGTTTCGGCCAGCACATTTCTGAGTCAGGCCACAGAGAACAGGGCAGGTTACTGAGGTCTTCTGCACTGGGCAGACAGAAAACCTCATGAGACTGGAATCCTGACTTCATCCTCAAGCCTTTCCAGAGCCTGGGATGTCTCTTCCTTGCTCCTGTCTCCTTTTCTGGACCCAGGGTGTGCGGAAGAGGCAGTGGGTGTGTATTTGAGGGTAGGAGTGGGGAAAGGGGCAGCCCAAGGAAGCACCTGCAGAGCTCACATGGGAGGAAACACGCTCTGGTGACCCCGGGCCAGGACACAGGTGTGCGATGCTGTTTTCTGTTCTGCAGCATCACGGATACCAACCAAATGAGAGGATCGCTGCAGACACAGCCCCGAGGAAGGACAAGCGGGAAGGACCTTAGAAATAACCTGTCCCTCCACCGCTGGCCGCTCCCTGGACCCTACGGTCCCTCAACTCCTGCGTCAGCCACCAATGAGGAGAGGAAGAAGGACAGAGGCGAGGGCAGGCCCCATGCCGTGCATTTCTGACAGGGCGACTGAGGAAGCCAGACCACCTCCAGGGTCAGAAAGTGGCCTTGGGGACGCTGGCTTGTTTACTACAGGCCACTTCAGCAGAGGCCAGGCGAAGGGAGATGGTTTCTTTTCAGTCAATGGCCATTGGAGGCTGAGGTGGGGGCTGCTGTCTGAGCACTGGGCAAGGCAGAATTAGAGCAGCGGCTCAACCCAGGCAATTTTGTACTCCTTCACCCCAGGGGACATTTGGCAGAATCTTAAGACATTTTTGGTGGTCACAACTGGGGGTAGGGCGTGGCTGCTACTGGCACCCAGTGAGTAGAGGCCAGGGATGCTGCTAAACATCCTACCATGCACAGGCCAGCCCCGGACAAGAAAAATTATCCATCCCCAAATGTCAATAGGGCCAAAGCCAAGAAACTTCCATCAGAGTATCCGAAACAGTTCACTTAGCAACTGCCTTCAGAAGGGCCCCGAGGAAACGGACCACAGGTCCTGCTGTGGCCAGTGGCTGGAGCTGCTCCAAGGCAGCCTTCAGCTTGAGCTTATGAACAGGAACTTTCTAGCAATTAGATGGACATCCGAGGGCTCCTCCATCATCCTTGCACGATTTGACAGGTCCTTGCCAAGAAGGCTACAAAAGACTCCTGAGTTAGGTGGAAGAAGAAACAGTCCTTCTTCAGGACTTCCAACCAGAAGACTCTGATGTTCTGTGACATGGTGGGTGGGTGCCTCCTAAAGGGGGCAGAGCTCAGCAACTGTCCAGGGGAAAAGGGGTTGGAAAAAAGAGGACTTCATTCAGGCCAATGAGAGCTGAGCCTGAAAAGAGTCTCTGCTGCCCATATGAGGAGCTGACCAGCCATTCATCATCTGGACATTCAGGCTCTTCAGTTCATGGGAATCACTGACCCCACGACCCATCACACTTCCTCTTCTGTGTGCCATCACTGCGGAAATATTCAGGCCCCACCATCCCGTTGATCTTTCTCTTTCTGCTACTTGAAAGGCTTAGAGATGAAAGACACAGATTCTGGAGCCAGAGTGCCTGGCTGAAATCACAGCAACACCACTATTTGTGGGGTTTGGGGAAAGTTATAGGACTGTTTTGTACCTCAACTTCCTCATCTGTAAAATGGGAGTCACAGTCTCCTACCTGACAAGACTGCTAGGAAGTAAAGGCTTCAGCAGCATCTGGCCCATGACCGTACCTGAACTCGGTGCTGATAATCACTCATCTCATCACAGCCCACCCCTGGGGAATGTCCAGGCAGGGACTCCTCTCAGCCATGGATCTTCACTGGACAGAGTTGAGGTGGGGTCTTTGGTCCCATACTAGTGTGGCGAGAGCAGGCACGTACAGCAAGAAGGAATTCCTTATGAGCCCCCCGCCGCCCAAAAAAGGGATGTTACTGGAAGATCACCTTCTCACCAGAGAGTGAACAAATGTGACTCCCAAGAGGGGTATCACAGCCAGAACCCAAAAAAGGAATTCTGAAACATTTTGTGAATGCTGGGGCCCCCTCTTTTTCCTGGCTCAATTTCTGTCTCTGATTCTCTCTGCAACCACCATATCTGCACACACTGATCCATGGAAAGTGACTCTTCTTTCCTCCCCAGGACTAAGCAAATCACAAATTTCAAAACTCCTAGTCAGATTGCAATGTTTCCTGAGCACCTAGTACAGGCAGAGCCCCTTTCAGAGGGTACTATGTGCCAGACATTGCGAGCTGTGCTCCTCCCATACAGCAATCCTATCCCCATTCTGCAGACAAAGAAACAGAGGCTCAGAGAACTCACGTAGCTCCAGATTTGCAAGAGCTCCTGGTTTAAAGCCAGGTCCGTGGGACAACTGCGGAGCTCTTCCCACCCTCTGCAGTACCTTCCTCCTGAGTCCAGTCACACCCATGGCAATGCCAAGCAGGGGCTAAAATTCCAAAGGGGAGGACGGCAGGGAACAGACATGGGAGCTCTTCTCTGCTTTGCATGCTGTGCCCCTACTCAAAATGCCCCCAGGCTGGCAGAGTTGAGCATTTGCTTGTAAAATGTTTATTTCACCTGAGCCCTTCCATTGTTTCTCCTTAACTTTAAAAAAGGATGATTCCAATTGAGACAGTACTAGAGAATCTCCCCGAGACTCTGTTGAAATTCCATACCCAGGTAGAACCCAGCCCAAACTGCTCCATATGCCAACGCTGCCAGGGCCCACTTCCTAAACCAAGGTTCCACTCATTCAGGACCGTGGAACTTCATGCTGGACACATCTCAATCCTAACGCTGTTTGTATTGTATTCTATCCTCGTGATGTTTTCTGATCCATGGGAATGTGCTATCAGAGCTGGCCACTCCCATGACGTTGGTAGTGCTGAATGCCCTAAGTAGAGTAGGTCACCATCCTCTC
Organism: Cacajao melanocephalus; assembly: GCA_963573385.1. Taxonomy (NCBI): domain Eukaryota; kingdom Metazoa; phylum Chordata; class Mammalia; order Primates; family Pitheciidae; genus Cacajao; species Cacajao melanocephalus. The sequence continues at coordinate 77,217 of CAUYLG010027169.1, forward strand.
TTGGGCCTCAGTTTCCACATCTTATAGATGAGGGGGCTGGATAAGATAACCCAGAGTGTTTTCTGGCACCACCATCCTTCAGTGGTTTTTGGGGACGGCCATTTTCTTCACCCTTCTGGGCTAACTGAACTCCGAAGTATAACACTGGTTAGACAGTCAATGCCTGTCTCTAAGAGGAATTCCATTATGGAGGCCTTCAGGAATTGAGTTCACTTCGATGGAGGCTTTTTCCTGCTGGGCTTTGAATGCTGATATTACAGGTCACATCCCACAGCCCCACACTATATCTAGGAAGTCCAGGCAGGAGCAAGCTTGAAGCTACTCTCCCCATGCCACCCAGTTACCAAGGAAGGAACCTTTCCCCTGAGACATTTCCAGCTCCTTCTCTAGGGCGCCGCACACTCTGGGTCCCTCTGGAGAAATCTGAAAGTGTGGCAGCAGACGGAAGCATGAGTTTATATTGAGCATGTCAAACATTCTCTGGACGGCTTCTAAACATAACTAGGCCTTAATATAGTGCCTAATCCTTGCCCACCCAGCGTATGAGCCCATTCCCTCGGGGAGACTATTCGTAGCCCTAAACCAGGTGCTGCCGCTCAGTGAGAAGATACCATACACGCCAACGGGAAAGGGGGTTCTTACATATGCCAATCACCTCCACGTTTGGATTGTCTGACTAAGTTGCTGAGAAGCCGCGTGACTCAGTCGTGGGCTGGGAGCTGTTGGGAAGTCCCCCACACAAAGGGTCTAGATTCTCAGGGCCAGCACTCAGGACTGCCTGCACCGCCCCAGAAATGGACGAGGGTCTGCAGACCTGCGCCCCTTCTGGTGAGCAGGAGGCCTCAGGAGTCAGGCCTGGCTGGCGCCTGGCTGTGCTGCCCAGCTCCTCCGGCTAGGGCCATCCCACTGGCAGCTAGCCCCACGCTCCCACTCCTGCAGCAGGCAGGAGGGGCTCCCCTCGAGTTGAGAGTGGGCCTGCTGCACCTCATTGCAGTCACCTCATTGCAGTTTCTAGGACAAGCTTCCTCAGGGAGACCTCACAGATTTCCCAGCTGGCACTAGCTCTCTCGGCAGGTACCAAAGACTGTTTCCAACAGTCTGGAGAGAACGGCCCCGGGCCACAATCCCCTCCCTCCTGGCCGTTCTTCTGGAATCTGGTGTGATACTGCAACAGCCTACCAAGTACACAGCCCCTTGGAGCAGGTGGGGAAGGAGAAAGGGCAAGACCTGAGTCTGAGAGCTGCTCCCAAGGTGGGGATGTGTCCTCCTGCAGAAGCTGACCAGGGACATCACTGAGCAGGTCTGGCCCAGTGTCCAAGCTCAGGCATGAGTCAGGCAAAGAGGGCATAGGGCCTGGCCACGTGGGTGGGGCTCAGAGGATGGAGTCCCGTAAGGCAAACCCTCCCAGGAATCCCGAAGGCAGGAGCTATGAGACTGGTCCCCATGGCTCCTGGGTTCCTATCCTCTAGGATTCTCTGGTCCTGGAGTGGCATTCCTACTGACTGGGTCAAAAGAAGCCCTGGGACACCACCTTATGAGCATCAGGCCCAGAGACTGCTAACTTCTGTGATCCTGAGCCCGCTGCACTCAGGATCTTTCTTGAAGTTTTTCACCGGTACAAACGTGGAGCCTAACTTCCTTTCCCCGTCTCCCTCCAGAAAGGATAAGCTTAAACAGTTGTCAGCAGCATGAAATGAAACTGATGCTGTGGATGTGCCCAGCAGACGGCACTGGCTGCTGGCTGAAGGACAAATGAAAATTGTATGATCTGTAAGACAGGCAACCATGGGTGCTGGTACATCTCAGTTCATTCTTCACTGATAGATGTGGGGAAAATGCAGTGTTCACGGGGAGGTGAGAAAGGGTGCATTTGTTCATTCATTCATTTATTCATTCAGATGCTAGCTGCATACACATGGCAGGCTCACATACCTCTGGAGGTAGTACAAGGAGCAAGGCTTGGTCTCTGCCCTACAGGAACGTACGAGAGCAAAGAATTATAACAAGGGTCCAGACAGGCTAAAATTGGGGTTGATCCTACACAAAGTACCCTACCCATTGGAAGGGAGTCAGATGGCCTCTTAGTCCTGTAAGGTCTGTGGCAGCAGCCAGTGGAAAGGGTTATACAAAGGACTAGCATTCTGAGAATAGGGAGACACCAGCGAAAATGCAGAGGTGAGATGGTTCAAATCATGGCACCCCCAACAAGCCTTAGAGGCAAGTGAGGCACCAAACAATTGCCACATACACACTGCTTTGTGCATATCTGTGCATATGCTGCTGTATTCTTATCATGAGCTGGATGCAAAATCAAGGTTTAATGTCCAAGTCAGGTTTGACTCCAGATTTCTAAATGCTACCTTTTAAGGCCTTCCAATTCCCCCTGCTGAGCCCTGGCAAAGCCTGTACTTCACCATGATGGAAGATGCAGTCACTCTCCAGGCTTGGAAGGTCAGTGACTACACCCCCAGGATACACCCCGGGGCTGGGTAAGAGAAACGGAGGAGCAGGTGGCTGAGCCACAGCCATTCTAACACAGCGGTAACTCTCTTCCTGGAGTCCAAAATTTAAAAAATAGCAAGCCCATTGTCCCAAAGCCCTGGACAGCAAAAACATTTCCTCTAGGACCTGTGGAAAGTGAGCTTGTCCTGAGCCTCAGGAAGGAGGCGGAACACAGTCTTACCCAAACACAGACATAGACACACATACACACATACATAAGCGCACACACATATTACAGAGACACACACATACACACAGAAATGTACACACAAACACATTACATAGAGACACAGGCACACACAAGAGATGCACAGACAGATACACACAGAGATGACACACATGCACAGACACACATGCATGCACAGACACACACACACCTCTGCCTTCCTCAGCTCCACCCACAGACAGCCAAGCCATGGATATCACCTGGCAGGGGCTCCAGGTCTTGGGAAGGCTCTGTGGTGGCCCTGGGGAGCGTCAGCAGTTCTAGATGGAACACAGAGGCAGCTGTGCATCTTCAGCACTATTCCAGTCTCCTCCCATCACTCCCATATGGCCCACGTTCCTTCACAGACCAAGCCTGGGCATCAGAAGTGATTAATGGAGATTTCATGTAACCAGGCAGGGTCCTGAGGAGGCGAGTGGGTTTCCACTTCTCTTCCTCCAGGTCCTGGATCTTGGAATTTGGCCCAGGGAAGAACCAAAAACTTCATGAAGGATCAAAAGCATAAACATCTCACCTTACTCCTTTTTAGGACCTCAGGGACATATGATCACGGCTGCACCATATGACCCACCCTGTTCAGTCACCTCCATGTCATCATTTTGAAGTGAACTATTTCTAGTGGCCAGTCTAGATCAACCTGCAGGGACAGTAGCAGGGAATTTGCATAAGGAGACAAAAGTCACCTTGTAATTAAGAGCACAGCCTTCAAAATTAAACAGATGGTTCCAGTCCAGCCATGCCACTTTCTAGCTACAATTTTAGAGAAGTTGCTTAACCACTCTGTGCCTCAGTTTCAACATTTGTGAAACGGAGATATTCACAAAATCTAACTTCTGGGTTATTTGTAAAAGTTACTGTTAATATATGTAATAGAGCCTTTAATATTTTACTAAGTACTTACATTATTAAAATACTTTAGAACCAGTTGGTTCATAGCCACTGCTCTATGCTCCCTGAGAATCTCCCACCCCTGTGGCTCTTCCTTCAGGGCTCCAGGACCTCTTCACAATCCAGATACTAAGCAGTTGATGCCTGGCGGGCAGTGGGAGCTGCCTGTGCGAGTCTTGATATCTATGCCATAGCTTCCTTCCCTGTTCGAATGTCACCCCAGCCCCACAGACTCTCTCACACTCCCTCTCACCTCTGTGCACTCGGCAAGCTCCTGAGGTACACCCCCATCCTACTCTCAGCAGGACTGAGCCTTCTAATCCCGCTCGGCTTCCTTATGGTTCTGATTGAGCATGCAGTTCCTCTCTAGATCATTCAAACCCACAGACACAGGGCTCCCGGCCAGAGAGTTTGACCTAACATGGTTCCCAGTTTCATTTCCAGGCCAGGAATGTTTGGGAAAAGTTGGAATCAAGGTCCACACTTCTGTGGAGCTAGGAAAACCCCAAGGCTACTCTCTTGGGGCAGCAGAAAATGCTCAAGAAAGTAAATATTTCTTAAAGAAACAGTTAAATCCGTGCAATTCCACCACCCCCACGCACCATCCGCCCTGTCCTGGTTTGTGATCGCTGTTTGGATGGAGTAACCCTGCAAGGAGAAAGTATGACATTCAAGTCAAAAAACCAGGAGCTTGAATCTCAACGGTGCTACATGAGACATTTGGCAAGTCCCAGCAGTCTCAGCCTCCGCGTCCTCATCTGGGAATGAGGTATGCTGTGGGAATGAAGCAAGGGGAGGGTCCCATCCCAGGACAGCCCACAGACTCAGCACCCAAGACACTATTGAGGGAGGAGGTTTTGGGCTGTGCACCTTCACATTCACTGGAATAAGCAGCACTTGAAAAAGTAGTTGAATATAAATGTTTTAAAAAGAGTTGTTTGGTCTGTGGATTTGTAACGCAAATGCCCCTAATAAGAGAAGAGAGGGGAGGGATTCACAGGAGGGCACTAGGAATGTTCCTAACCTCTCCAGGGTGAAAGGGAATGCAGAGCTACCTTTACAAAGATGCTGTGAAAATGCAGAGCGTGAAATGCTCTCACACTGGGAGGCAGTGTTCAAAAAGAATGCCCTTTCTTTGCTAGCCATTCCATTTAACAGGCTGGCAATTTTCAACTTATCCACAAACTTCCTTTACCTGAGACCATCACAGGTACATTTCCTAACAGTGGTAGCAATCAGCCTTAAAAGCATGACTGTGAGATCTCAAGAAGGCCTTATCGGGAAAAGATAATATCCTGGATTTCAAGAAATTCTGAACTGCCGAGAAGAAGTCTTTGGTAACTTAATTCCATTTTCAAGACGGGGTTGCTCCTTAAATATACTGCCTGGGGGAACCAAAGTTTTCAAACAATCACTGTCAGATCAACTCAAGCGTGTGGGGAAGGTGGCACCATTTTCTCTGTTTCCAGGACAGGAACCAAACCGGTCATTATGTTAGGCAGGAGATGAAACATTGCTATAGCCAAAAAGTAATTTACTCTTACAGTCAAAGTAAATTGGCCCTTATTTGGTCTGTGCATGTGTCTCTGAGCCTTGGCTTCTCCAGTTTGCCATTCTTTTTCTTATGAATTACTCTTTCTGCAGTTAGCGGCCAAACCATTTCCCTACTGTCCTGTAAATAGTAGCTCAAGATCCATCATTTCCAGGAAGCACTATCTAATTAACACTATACATTCTGCAACCCATTAATTTATTTTCCCAGCCCCGACTCTTACTGAAGCCTCTGCTGTCATTATAGATCAGAGACTGCCCACCTAGCCACAGCCCTGCTATTAGGGCTAATGACGAAATATAGGATACCCAGCTAGATTTGAATTTCAGATACAGAACAAATACTTTTTTTTAGTGTGAGTATGCCCCATGTGATAGTTGGGATATACTTATACAAAATCATTTGTTGTCTATCTAAAATTCAAATCCAGCTGAGCATCTTATATTTGGTTTTGTTCTGTTGTATCTTTGTTTTGTTTTTTGTTAAATCTGGCAACTCGATCCATTATCCTTCCTCCTTGCTTACACTTCAGAGAGAGAGAAGAAAAAGGCTGTGAACAGCCAAATAAAGAGAGGCCACAAAACCCATGCACTGAATCTTAAACACTGTCTCCAAAGGAGAGACTCTCAAACCTTCACCTGGTCATTTCACACCCAATTTTAACAAGCTTTGTGGCAGATTACCAGCACCAAACTAGAAAGAAGGTTGGGAGCTGCTAAAGGGAAGGAGGACATTGGCACAGAAAGAGTCCCGGCCTAGAATCAAAATATCCGGCCTTGAATCCCACTGTCTTCCTTCTAGCCCTGTGTCTTTGGCAGGTTGCTGAGCTCTTGAAAGCTTCAGTTTGTTGCTTGTTTTTTTCTCTTTTAATCAACAAATGGGAGTTGATCCTATCTGCCTTGCAGAGTTGATGTAAGAATTAAATAAAATGATGCACATGAAAAGTGCTAAATAAATGTAAGATGCTTGTGATCACAGAGACACACTGATGGAATAAAAAATAAGCATCCTGTTTCACTGCTAGGGAGGAGGCAAACTACAGAAATCAAGCACGAGGGCTCACAAAGACAACACTCAGACTGATTTAACATCAGGGCAAAGAACTGGTATACCTCAATAAAACAGAGGCCACACATCATCCTACTGCACACCGGTGTTCAAAATGACGGCTTGGAGGCATCAGGAAAAGATAAAAGCACATTCAATGTGTTCTGTTTAAGAAGGCAAGGAAGTGTTTCATGCAGGCAAATCTACCTAGGCCACGGGCTTCAGTATGACACAGCTCCATCAAGAACTCCGAGAGATGCTTTGTATAAATGCACTGGGCACCTCAGTGTGCCAGGCACTGTGCTAGGCATAGTCACATTCATGAGCTTAGAAGGAAACTCTTCATTCAAAGTAACTGGCTGTTATCCTGCTAATACATATTTGTGGATTGAATGAGGAAGTGGGTGAATGAATGCCTATGGTGAATTTATAAATGTTGGATACACAAAAAGGACTCAGGATATACATGTGGCTGGATTAACTCCCTTTATAGTATAAGTGACAAGACAAGGCAGGGAAAAGAAAAGGCACCAGTTATGTGCACAAAGTAGAAGCTAACAGAATGACGTCCTAACTGAGGACGCCCAGCGTTAAGTTCGGGGGGGGTAAGGGAGTTGGACTTCAACTCAGCAATGACAATTGTACTGCAATCTGTCAGATGACACTGCTCAATGGAACCAAGGGAAGACATTCCTAAGGAGAGTTTTTAAGTGGTTAATATTTCATGAGTCATCCTATTTCTCTACTCTTTGAAAACAATCTGTTTGGTTTTATTTCCTAACAAGTGACAGGGCCCTATACCTCACTGACGTGGTTTTAACCTGTGAGGTCAGGTTAAAGCCTGCCCAAAAAGCATGGGATTAACAACCCTCAACTCTGAGGATATCAGTGGGCCTTAAATGTAGCCATGAACTGAATGGGGATATGTGGGTTGCGCAGATGGGCTGAAATCCACCAAGGTCAAGCTGCAGTGAACAGATCATCAGAGCCAGAGAGGCTTACCCATTGAAATCACTTCCCGGCCAAACTACTTATCAACCAGTCAGCTATCCCTGAATATGGGTCCATCACATGTGCTCATACTAGTTCCAGAATTATTCGAGGGCAGGCAAATGTCAGAGATGACGGACCTGGTCTTTCCCTCAGGAAATTCATTTTCTAAACAGAGGACAAATCCACAAAGGCAAGAAGACAATGACAGACATCTGCTAAGGCGTGTAGACAACATCACAGTCCAGCAGGGCTCTGCTGGAGACTGCCTCTCAGGTGCACACGGCGGCCTGTGGCTACCTGTGTGAAATGCAGGGCCCGCAGAAGCATCGCCTCCCAGAGCAGGGATGCCACAGTGACTCTGAACTTCACACTTAGAAGAGCAGGGTCTCGCTTGGGCTGCCTTGGAATCCTCAGGAAATTAGATCTCATTAGACATCAGATAATTTAATCCTTTGCTGGAACAGATGAAAACGGGAGAGGGCAAAAGGAAAAACGATGACCGTGTGCCAAGCTCTCACCATGTGCTCTAATCCTCATGCTATTCCAGGGGTCAGAAACGCAGTAAGTCTGCAGGTCGCCTGCCAGTCACACAGCCAGGATGGAGGGAGGAATCAGGATCTGTGTAAACAATGCCTGAGCACCCCCTCACTGCCCCAAGCCATCACCAGCGAGAACAGGAAGAGGCCTGTCCAGGTGACAAGGGTAACAAGTGGCACGTCCAGGCCTGGACCAGGGCTTTAGACCAAGTCTTACATGCTAAGAGGCTCACATCCACTTCCCCTAGGCAGTGTTGAAGGTGCCTACTGCTGTACTGCTGTATTTCATTAAAAGGCCAAGGCAGGTTGGGAAAAACAAACCCCGAGGCATCAATTAAATTGTCGAGCATTTGCTGTGGTCTCTCTCTTCAAGGAAACGTCAGCTACGGATCAAATCACTCCCCTCTCAATACATTTCCAGGGACCCTCCAAATCCCTCTGTTGGATAAGAATTTTGTTTATCTTAACTATAGGTAGAAGTAAGGATGCCCCAGCTTGGGTCCAGTCATGTTTCATTAGAGGTTGTATAGTGGGGCTTGGGTTGTGTTTTAAGAGTTAAGTGTTGGTTCAGAAAACATTTTCCCAACGCTGTGTCCTGTTCAATTGTTTTTTTTTTTTCCTTTCAGATTAATAAGATGACACTCAGCCTGTTGGCATGGGTGTGAGGAATCAGAAACTCTCATATTCTGCTACTGAGAATCTAGATTTGGACAGGCTTTCTTAAGTGCCTTTTGGCAAAATAAAGCAAAAAAACATAAATTTTCGCCAATAAATCCTTCTATTGGAATACATCATCAGGAAGAGCAACTGCAAAAAGAGGTATATATAGAATACAGTTATATTTGTTTTACATATATATTATGTACGTTATAAAGGTGTATATAGAAGAATAGTTACTCTTCTACTCTTCACTGTGCTGTTGAAACTGTGAAATCAACTTTGATGCCCTCCAAACGGGGGATTACAAATGTCAGGACACCTTCATAGCATTTGACATTATACTGCAGATTCATATTTCATACCACGAAAGGACACTCATGACATGTAATTTCAAAATCAAATTACATAGTAATATGTGTAGTAGGATTTTTTTTTTTAAGAAAGAACATATTTCCGTATTGGTAAAGACTGGAAGGATATATACATAAAAGAGAGTAGTGTCCCTTTGGTCTGAGGATCTGAATAAACTTTTTTGCTTTTTAAAAATCTGTCTCTTAATTTTTCGATAATGACTATGTATTGCAGTCAAGCGCTGCATAACACTGCAGTCAGCAACAGGCCACCTATACAATAGTGGTCCCATAAGCTTATAACGAGACTGAAAAATCCCTATCACCTGTGACATCTTGATGACCTGTGTAGGTCTAGGTTAGTACGTGTGTGTGTCTTACCTTTTAACAAAAAATTTAAAAAGCAAAAAATAAAATAATTTTTTTTTTTGAGGTAGAGTCTTGCTCTGTCACCAGGCTGGGAGTGCAGTGGCGTGACCTCGGCTCACTGCAACCTCCACCTCTGGGTTCAAGTGATTCTCCTGCCTCAGCCTCCCAAGTAGCTGGGACTATAGGCACACAACACCACGCCCAGCTAATTTTTGTATTTTTAGTACAGATGGGGTTTCACCATGTTGTCCAAGATGGTCTCGATCTCTTCACCTCGTGATCCAACCACCTCAGCCTCACAAAGTGCTAGGATTACAGGCGTGAGCCACTGCGCCCAGCCATAAAACAATTTTTAACAGAATAAATCACATAAAAGGGATATAAAGAGAGAATATTGTTGTTCAGCTGTATGTGTTTTAAGCTACATGTTATAAGAGTCATCAAGTTAAAAAATTAAAGTTTATAAAGCAAACTGTTATAGTAAGCTAACGTTAATGTATTATTGAAGAAAAATAATTTTTATAAATGTAGGGTAGCCTCAGTGTCCACTGTTAATAAAGTCACAGTAGTGTGCAGTAGTGTCTCAGGCTTTCACAACCACTCTCTAATCACTCACTGACTCACCCAGAGCAGCTTTCAGTCCTGCAAGCTCCATTCATGGTAAATGTCCAACACAGGAGAACTGCTTTTTAAATCTTTTGCATTGTACTTTGTACCTTTTCTATGCTTATATGGTTAGCATTGTTTTACAATTGCTCACAGTACTGAAGTATAGTAGTATGCTGTACAGAAGCCCAGGAATGATGGGCTATGCCATATTATAGCCTAGGTGTGCAGCAGGCTCAACCATCCAGGTTTGTGTAAATTCACTCTATGATGTTCATGTATGATGAAATTACCTAACAATGCATTTCTTACAATGTATCCCCATTGTTAAATAATTCGTGACTGTACTTGTGTAATTATAATTTTGAAATATTCTCTAAATTAAAAGAAAAGCTCTTCTTAACATGGGGGGAGCATTTTTCCCATCAAACAATTTGTAACTCATAAAAAGACAGTCAGATTGACCCATAAAACCTGTTAAACCTGTCTAGCATGATCAGTATGCTAGCTCAACTTGGGGGTGTGCTGGGGGAAAGGGACAAGAAGGGTGGGAGTTCCCTTCATCTCCTTGGGCCTAGGACAAGCCCTCAAGAGCTGTATTCCATCTCCAAGGGCACCTGCTCCAAGGTTCCCACTATTCTCATGCTTCCTGGGCCCCATGTCCTGGATGCACAGGCACACTGGATCACTCTCTGCTCCAAAGTTATCCACTTGACACTGACCTTGCCAACCCTAATCCTATCTCAGGCATCACCCAGTCACTGGCGAGCAACAGAACGGCATTTGCCAAAAGAACAGCTGAGAAGAGCCACTGGTGGTCAGTGTCTTGAATGGAGGTGGACCATGCTTCCAGCTGTACCAGCTTCATGGGGGTGCAGGGACATTTCTGACATGCAGGCCACTTTTGACTCCAGCACATCCAGAGCCACACAGCCAGGACCTGTGGATGACACGTGTCCATTGGCCTTGGCATCTATCTCATACAGACCCTTGTGCACAAGGCGCCCACTCTGGGGCCTCTTCTTGCCATGGACTGCATGGGTATGCTGTTATGCCTACATAGATGTCTGTTTTATTCATTTACAGATTCTCTGACTGACGGATTCAGAAAAGGTTTGCTGCTGATTAGCCCCTTGCCAGACATCAAGAAGGTACAACAGGAAAAAAACAAGTTGCCCTCTCCTCCTCCCATATAGCCAGCAGCAGGGTCTAAAGTTGGCATGGCATACTCTGGCCAAGTCCTGCCTGGCTGTAGGGAAGGCATACTGGGGGCGGTGAGGGGAGTGTAGGGTCCTGGGATAGGACCAGGCAGTGCAGAGAGGGGATTCCAGGCTGGGAGTGTGAACTTAATCCTGGGAGAGTCATTCCAGGTGCTAAAGCAGAGAAAAGGCACAATTAAGGAGATTTGCCTGTGGACTGCCTGTGGGATACTACTTGGGGCTGAGATAAGAGGCAAAGACCAAACGTGAAGTCAGAGGAAGAGATGTGGTCACCACAGCTTTCAGAAAAGGTGGCCAAGGGCAAAGTGCCTGGTTCAGGAGGGCCAGCTTCTGGCCTCCCCAGCGGTGGGTCCTGGAGGGTTTTAGCTCCCCTGGGCAGCCCAGTTTTCCTGGGTGAAGCACACGTGATAACCCTGCCCTCACATCTCAAAGGGGCTGGGTGCATTTAAAGTGCTTTGTTAAACTGTAGAGTGCTATACAAATGTTAGCTGTTATTATTAAAGGGCTGAGACAGTATTTTGTCAGCAGCTTAGTTCAGCTCGGTTGAACACGGCACTCCAAACATTTCACCAAATACCAAACAGGACTTTGTTATTTAGGGAAAAGATTCCGGAGCTTTCATGGAACACTGGAACATCTAAACAGCAGCTAAAAACATAACGATTCCAGCCTCCACGATAAGCATCTTCACTCTGACGAGGCTGGAGGGCTGATGAGCACCGTGACCCTCAGGCTCAAGCCCAGAGAAGGCCTACACTCTTGGGGTGCTTGGCTCCAAAAGGGGGTCTAAGTCTGGAAGAAAGGAAAAGGAGGGTGTTCATATGGCCAGAAACAATGGTCCTGGCTTGTCTGTGTTTACCCAGGTTTATCCTGGATGCTCCCTCAGTTCTACAAGGATAGGGCTTCTCAGGGACTACTGACCATGCAGAAGACACCAGAAACTTGGAATCCCAAAACCATGGTCTTGGAAGGGCACTGTAGCCAGACTGCCTCTCTACCTGCTTATCTTCCTCCCACCAGCCTGTGGGCTTCTTGAGGGTGGAAACCACTCCCCTAGTACCTAGCAAAGGACCCAGGACATAGCCAGCTTCCCATATGCATTGGCTATTTGGATGGATGGATGGATAGATGGGTGGATGGAAAGATGGATGGGTGGATGGAAAGATGGATGGATGGATGGATGGTAAATGGATGAATGAATTCCATAGCATATCTTTTTTTTTTTTTTTTTTTTGAGACCGTCTCGCTCTGTCACCCAGGCTGGAGTGCAGTGGTGCGATCTCGGCTCACTGCAACCTCCGCCTCCTGGCTTCAAGCAATTCTCCTGCCTCAGCCTCCTGAGTAGCTGGGACTACAGGCACATGTCACCTTGCCTGGCTAATTTTTGTATTTTTAGTAGAGATGGGGTTTAACCATGCTGGCCAGGCTGGTTTCCAACTCCTGACCTCATGATCTGCCTACCTTGGCCTCCCAAAGTGCTGGGATGAATTCCGAAGCATTTCTAACCACGAAAACACAAACCTGTTGCTTCCCGCCTTTCAGAAGAAGCCATTTCTTGCAATGTGTTACTCTTAAGAGAGTAAAATCTCTTCCTGTGTCCCAACCCTGTCCAGCACTGCACTCCGCTTGCTCCTTTCTCCCACCACTGCTGTCCATCAGTAGGCTGTTCTGTTAATTCTGAAGGCTGACGCCACCCAGAAACCTCCTCCCAGGTGCCTTAGAGGGCCCCTAAAGAGGAGAAAGTAGCCAGGGTGTTGGCCCCATTTCCCAGCTAGCAGCACCAGCTCTTCCTGGATGTGAGCTGAGAACTTTCAGGGATAGGGAGAGAGCCTTCCGGAAGGGCGATGGGTTCCTATTTAAACATTTGTTTTCATTTGCGTGTTTCACTAAGCACAAAAGCTCCCCTTTAAGCCTTCATCTCCTGGTGAACAGACTATTCCTGCCTGTCTGAGTCACATATCTCTGGGCAGCCAGACCTTCCGACTCACTGGTGGGTGAAATCTCAGATTCACAATACCAGAGAGCTGCTAAAAATAGGAACCATGTACCTGGGCCCCAAAATAGGATGGAGTCAAACACAGCTCTTTAAAAACCTACTGCCCTATCTGTCACATAAAAATCAAACAGGGGCTATACTTGTCCTTTTTCACATTATCTTAAATGGAATAAAGCCATCTCTATTCCTTTGGAAATCGGCAAGGTAGACAGACAGATACAGTAGAAAGCTAGGATTGGAATAATTGTGCCTAGTGCACTCTGGTTGTTATTAGAAAATTCTATATCCTTAAATTAGCATAGGGTATTTTCATAGCAGTGATAGGGAAATGAAGCTTCTCCATCTATGCTTTGCCAGTTTCTCTCTTGGGAATCAATGTGGCTTAAAATAGTAAGGAAATTGTCACTGAGGAACAAATAAGATGCTTAGGGTTTTTTCTTTTTCCTTTTTTGAATTGTTTTATATTTCCTTTCAAGGCTTTTGAGGTCTCCCTATATTAAAATTTTATAGCTTTTTCCATTACTTGCAAACTTTGAGCAGCCTTAGGATCAGCCTTGATTTTTTTCAGCCTTACTTTATTTGGGGAAAAACATCTATACCACTGTCAAGTACTCTTGACAATTTTGGGCAAAAGTCACGACAACTTTCTTCAACCTGCATCTCTCCTATAGGAGTCACTGTGACTTCTGGGTCTCCAGTGACCCTGTAGGAAGGTTGGGCAGATGTCATCACTTTGGGTCTACAGATGGGACTCAGATGCTTGGGGAGGAAGCGCTCAGAGGGAGCGCTGGTCCCTCACCCAGTGTTTCTGATGCTCTCCCTGTCCTGCACCTGGAGAGGCAGGGAGTAGACAAGTGTGAAAGAAGAGAACAGAGCACACCTGCCTTCCAGGGACAGGAGGGAGGCACACAGTGCATGTCTTACTCTGTCCGATGGCTGCCACTCATGGAAAGGTGCTGCCATTCTGTCTTCCATACCTGCACATCTTTCTACATTATATTTGAGGGGTTTTTTTTAGCTAATATGTTCTACAGAGCAGATGACCTAAAGAAAATCACCTCTGGAGACTGTCTCAAGAGGAAGGAAATGGTTCTTAGACATCGTAAATCACAGATGTTTGTTTTCATGGTGTTTTAAATTCCAATGACTTCTGGCAGGTGGGAGCCTGCAGGCATGGGGTCACAGAACACTGGGTTATGGATCGTACACCACTGGGGCCCTTGTGGAACCCTGCCTGAAAACCTCCAGCAGCCAAGATGAGGCTACCAGGTGAGTGAGGGGAAGACAGGGGATCCCAGTCACACTTTGGCCAGCTGGGACAAGGTAAAATGGCACTACGTGTGGCTGAAATACTAGGACCGCCAAAGCCGGGGCACCTTCAGAGTAGAGCTGAGACTCAGGAGAGGCCACTGCTAGCTTGGAAGCAGGCGTGGGAGTCCCTGGAATGGGTGCCTCAGCCTTGGGCCATTGGACAGGTCTATGGGGGAAAAGTTTAAAGTGTGAGAGGCTCTGATAATGAAGCTTAGACATGTAAGAAAGGTGCTATGGTCTTATCTTTCTTGAAAACACATTGAAACCCCAAACCATGACATTTCTATCTAATTTAGGAGGGAAATAAAATTGTTGAGAGTTGATGGTGGCAGGCCTTTAGTCACTGTCGTCTCATTTAATCCTTGTAATCATACCATGGAACAGTTTATTTATTCTCTTCATTTTATAGCTGAAGAAACTGAGTTTCAATGACGTTAAAGAATTTGCTGGAAGTCACACAGCTAAGAAGTAAACATTGAAAAAAATATATTATTTTATAGAAACAGGGCCTCACTATGTAGCCCAGGCTGGCCTCAAGGTCCTGGCCTCAAGAAGAGATCCTACCGTCTCGGCATCCTGAGTCACTGGGACTGTAGCGTGAGCCACCAGGCCCGGCTGGAGTCAGTATCTGAACCATGATTTGCCAGACATCCAAGCCCACTTTGCCTCACTACAGCACAGCTCCTCTCTAGGACATTTGCCCAGCCCGCTAGATGGAAGTTGAGCATCCTAATGAACCAGCACTCCTGTCCTTTTGAGCCTAGTGTGAGTTCTTTTGACTCAACCCACGGCAACCTCTTCTCTCCCCTCAGTTCCAGTAGAGTGACTGGGATGTGCTGGTAGATGTCTGCTGAACTGCAGTAATGCTGTGGCACCTTCCCTTCAGGGGACCTCATAGAATAAGGCATCGTATGAGGGGCCAAATGGCTTCTACCCACTTTCTACCTTGTGTCAATCTTTCTCACCAGGTGGGGGTAAGCTAAAGAGAAGGATTTATAAGCATGGAGGGCCCACCTCTTGGAGGTAAATTCATCTGCTGAGGCAGGAAGCAGCATTAGAAATGACCTAGCCCATCTCCTTGCCCCTGGGTGAGACAATAAAGGATCTTCCACTCTGCCCAGCATTGTACTGTTTGCAGAATAAAAAGGAATAAAGAGGAAGTCAGAAGACTGACCTAGTCACCAATGACTGCAGGCAAGTAACTTGATTTCCCTGAGCCTCAGTTTCCTTTCCTAAGGGAAGTAATTCCTGCCCTGTCTTTCTCAGGGAGTTCTTGTGAAAACCTAATGAGGGCCGTATGCCACAGAGCTTTGAACATCAAAAAGAGCTACACAAAAGGCAAGCATTTCTTCTCCAAGCTCTCTGGGGAGACAGTGAATGGTGTCTTTGTGTAATTTATTTTGTGTTGATTCACTCTTGCTGTCAGAAAGGCTTCCGAATGCCAACCTACATCTCTCCCTGCAGTTGTCCCCTGTAGTTATGCCTTGTGAGGTGACAGAGCAAAAGGGGTCAGAATCACTCTAACAAGCCTGCCTCTACTGCTGCTGGAAGGCTTGTTACATCACCACTGGAAGGAGGCTGGATGACACGGTCATGATTCCATGCTTCCTATGCACAGCATACAGTTTACCTTCCCTTAGGCCACTGTGGGATGAGAATTCCAGGAGAAAAAGAAGAGAAGGATGCTTGCTATTTAACAATAAGCTTGAGAAAATCACAGCCAAGAGGAGGAAGCAAACAGGCTGAGTAGTCAGGATGAAAACGCGGGGGCCAGCATCCTGAGTTCACCACTGTGGGCATGACTCGGGAGGCCAGGCAGGGCTGGAATTAAAAGCACAGGTTTTAGAGTTTCCCAGCCTCACTTGGAATTCTAGCCTCACCTCTTACTATACACTGGCCTTGGGTAAATCATCCTGTCTCTCCAATACTTAGTGTTCCTTATCCACTGGGGGATTAAATGAGATTCGGAAGTGCCCAGCACACAGCCCACCATGACCTGTAGGTGTGCCACGCTCCACATTGTCACCATGACATCAGCAATGCCTCCTCTTCCCCCAGGGAGTCTTCCCCCTTTCTCAAGAACTGGGACTGGAACAGGTCCAAGGGGCTGCTTTTCGCTGCCGGAGGGAGAACTGTCCAGACACTGTCATCACATGGTCACAGAAAGACTAGGAAATTCACCGCTATTTTATTTGTTGTTTTCTGGCTTTAGGATATTTCCTTGTGATAAAAAATGTGATATTACTAGGCTGGACAGGGAAAACGTGGCACAGATACACCAGGGAATATTATGCAGCTGTAAAAAACGATGAGTTCGTGTCCTTCATAGGGACATGGATGAACCTGGAAACTATCATTCTCAGCAAACTGACACAAGAACAGAAAATCAAGCACCGCTTGTTCTCACTCATAGGTGGGTGTTGAACAATGAGAACACATGGACGCAGGGAGGGGAGCATCACACACTGGGGTCTGTGGGAGGGAAATAGGGGAGGGACAGTGGGGGGTGAGGAGTTGGGCAGGGACAACATGGGGAGAAATGCCAGATATAGATGATGGGGAGGAAGGCAGCAAACCACATTGCCATGTTTGTACCTATGCAACAATCTTGCATGTTCTTCACACGTACCCCAAAACCTAAAACACAATAAAATATATATTTTAAAAAAAAAACTTTCATCTTTATGTTAAGGGGAAAAAATGTGATATTACTGAAAAATATTAAATAGTATTAGCACAACCCCATCCTTTTAAGAGCATGACTTCCTGGCACCAGATGTAGCAAGAAGTTCTCTTGTACTCACTTTGCCTTTGATTCCTTTCAGTAAAGCACAATACTAGAGACTGAAATGCTACCGAGTATACTCAACATTTTGGCTTACTTTCTTCCAGATTTCTAATGCATATTTTGGATGCAATTGAGATTCTACTGCATGTACATTTTATTCTGGTATTTCATAGGACATTATAAGATAAGCACCTTGTCATGCTGTTAAAAACCCTTCAGAGACATCATTAAATGGGCACATTGCATTCCATGGTAGGGCTATACCAGGCCGCCATTGTTAAATATTTCAATTGTCTCCAATATTTTACTGTTGGAAGTAAAACTGTAATAAGATACTTGTGCATAAGTCTTTACATTTTTGTTTATTTTCTTTGAGCAGAAATGGAGTTAAAGTTATGAATATTTTAAGGTTCTTAATACAAATTGCCAAGTTGCATTCCAGAAAAGTCTGGCCAAGTCTTTCCTGTGGCTCAGGTTCAGGAGTTCCTGCTACACCCTCACATCCTCTCCTTCAATGGTTTGTCCTTATTCATCAACAAGCAAAATAGGACACCTGCTTTTTTCTTTGTTTTATTCTGAAATAATTCCAAACTTACAGAAAAGTTACAAGAACAGGGAAAGACACTCACAGAGACCCTTCCCCCAGATGCTCCAATTGTTAACATTTTGCCATATTTGCTTTATTATTCCTTAGTAGATAGGCAGGTAGGCAGAAATATACATATGTAACATGCATACACATACATAAACACGCATGCATTTTTTCTGAACCATTTGAGGAGACTAGGAGACTATGTTCCAAACAGGATGCCCTTTATGTCTAAATACTGCAGCATGTATTTTATAGAAACAAAGATATGAGCAAAATCAGAAATTTACCATGGGCAAAGTACTGAAACTAATCTGTAGGCCTTAAATTTCACCCCATGCCCTTTATAGAAAAAAAAAAAAAGGAGTCTAGGATTCAACCTAAGTCACGCATTACACTTAGTTGTCATATTTCTTTAGTTCCTTCAATCTGGAACAGTACCCTGCATCCTTCTTTGACTTTCATGACCATGGCATTTTTAAAAAGAACAAGCCAGGATATTCGTAGAATGTCCCTCAGTTTGGGTTTGTCTAGTATCTCCTCCTGATTAGCTCAGAATCACGCATTTTGGTCAGGAGCACCGTGGAAGTGACGTTGTGTCTTCTTGGGATATCACACTGGGTGGTGCGTCCACATTTGTTAGCTGGCATTATGTCCTAAAGAAAAGTGTTCCTCAGTCTGCCCCATTTATTCGCTAACTTCCTTATAACGGTATAGACTCACGGATTCTTATTTAAGCTGTTAATGTCATCTTCTATTTTGATGCTCTAATTGTCTGGGATTTAGGCAGCAGGAAGCTCTTGAATGGGGCTTCTGTGTCCCTGGACATGACCCCATCCTTTTAAGAGCATGAGTTTCTGGCACCAGATGTAGCAAGAAGTTCTCTTGTGCTAACTTTGCCTTTGATTCCTTTCAGTAAAGCACAATACTAGATTTATATATTGCTATAGGGGTGTCATTACTTCTAAGTCCTCTCAGCAGCTTTTGAGTTAGTCTATGTATGTATGTATGTATGCATGTATGTATGTACACCCATACATGTACATGTAATATATATCCACAAATATAATCATATTAATATGGCATTTCTTTTTAAATTAGAATTTTAAAAATTATTGCTGAAGTCGAACACTTCCAAATGTTATTAGGGTATCCTATGGCTCCTTTGCACATCTATCTGAGTTTTTGCATTTCTTTAGATATATATTTAAATATAGATATTAAGAAAAAATATCACATTCATGGTAAGTACTTTCCCAAATTGATTGTTTACCCTTTTATTCCTGATGTAGAGACTTCTAGTTTTTGTGAAGTTGGAACTATCTCCAATTTTTGTAATTTCTTTCACTGTTTTGAGCTATTAAAGTCCTCCCCCAGTCAGCGATTTGATACTCGCTTCTATTTTCTTCTTCTTTTTCCATTAATCTATTTAATCAACTTGGAATATATTGTGGCAAACTCTACGAGATGAGGATCCAAATTGCTTTGGTATTTTTTCCAAGCAGCTAACCAATTGTCCTAGCACCGTTTATTATATAATCCTTCCCTTCATCACTGATTTATCATTGTTGTTTTTAGAAATTGCTTTTTGTATCTCCATCTGGCCAAGTGGGTTTTATAAAGGTTGCAGGGTAAAAGCGTTTTTCTCTCCTAGTCCCACATAATTTAGAACATTGAAAAAATAGCATCCTGGCTAAGCACTTGGCCTCTGGACTGAAGCCAGGCTGCCTGGATTCAAATTCAGGTCCCCAGCTTTCCCACCTGTAAAATGGGGCTAATCAGTGCACCTACCTCATGGACTAACATGAGGATCAAAGAAGTCAAAACATTTAAATGCTTAAAAAAGTGCTTAGTAATGGAATAACTCAATACATCTTAGTTATTATTCTTTTCAAATTATCTTGTTTTTTTTTTTTTAGGCTAACTTGTTTATTTCTCAGAGGGGAAACTGAGGCTTAGCAATATGAGCAAATCCTACAAGCTCATGCACCCCAGCCCTTCCACACTGATACATTTCCTAAAGGAAGGCAGGTCCTCCCTGGCATCTCCTGCTCAGGTCAAGCCCCAGGCCATGTGTTTTTAACTTAGGCAAATTCCTCTATGAGATAAAGAGAAGGAGGGAAGGTGAGAGGGAGGGAGGATGCAATTCAAACAGGATGTGTGGTGCCATCCACCTTTCTCTCAGCATATGCGCCCCCCTGTTAAGTGGAGAGACCCTGAAGGCTGTTCAGCTGCTTGTCTTTCTTAGTTTCTGTGGCCTTTGTCACCACACTGAGTAGGTTTCCAGTGTTTAAAGATGTGTACTTTCAAAGAACATGGCCCCTAAATGTAAACCAACTAATGTTATTCTATCTGGGGCTCAACTGCCCCAGCAACAGATGTCTAATCCTCCTGAGCAGAATCAGAAATTTAAAATCCAGCTGTTGTGGCCTTCACAAGAAGTGGCTGCCATTCTGCAGTGTGGCCCTTTCCTAGGGGAGTTTATTCACTACAAGCACCGTGAGAGTGAAGTCACAGTCACCTAACTGGCACTCATTTTTTTTGTCTTAGGTCATTCCCCTTTTCCTAATTTATTCTCCTCTAATGTAAACTTCATAAAGTGCACACTGGACTCTTCACCATGTCCCCATAATCACACAACCACACATCTATAGCAGCAAAATGGTTTCCTTTGGCCAAAATGCTAAAATCAAGAATTATTATCATTATTGGGGGGTAGACTGGAAGAGCCTAAAGTGACAAGTCAGGATAGAGCATGTGGCATGTGCAGAATAGGATGCACTTGCTTGTAAAGAGGCACAAAAGAGTGCTGTGCACGGACAGGGAGAGGCCCCGGACCTCACTGCATGGGCTGATGGTGCACCAACACTGCAGGTGACGGGACTCTTCCTTAGGAGCAAGTTTCCACACTGGGGCTTGAGTACGGCAAACAGCTATGATAATGTCAAGATAGAGCACCTAATTCTGGCTAATGTATTACAGAGTTCTATGTGTTTGAAAATTAGAATAATGGTAGAAACTGTTGATACTGTTATTCCAATGATCAAAATGATTCCAAAGTCATATACAAGAAAAGATGATGCTGGTAGAGAAAATGGGTGGACACTGAATACAGCCATTAAACCAGCAGCACTGATCAGGGACTGTGGTGTCTGTAGACTCAGTAGGTGGCCAACAGGACCAAAAAGCCATTGTACACCAACATTGCTGGTCAGGGTGCTATCTTTAGTTCTCCGTCACAAAACCAGGAAGCACCCACAGCAAACTCTGTTCATGCCCATACTGTCATTGATCCTGAACAAATCAATCTGAGAGGTAAAAATAGAACAAGGGTGACAACAAGCAGCACTTAATTTCAGCTGATTCATATGCAGACAAATTCCACTTGGTCCCAGATGAGACACCGCATTGCTCCTTAGTCATTCTGTGGAGGCTGCCTTGAGTGGCCTTGTGTACCCACACTGTCAAAGTGAATGTTGCAGTTGATCAATGGTACAATAAAGAAGATGCATTAGCAACAACCACAGATGACTTGCTAATTGGAGCTGACACAGTAAAAGCCCCCATCTAGACATCCTTGTCTAATTGCACCAACATGGCAAATAAATGGCCCAAGAACAGACCAAGTGGCGTTCATTGATTCAGTTCCCAGCTTCCATAAAACTCATCTGTCAAGCCCATGCCCACCTATGTTTTCCATACGGAAGCTGCTCTAGTTGGTCTGAAGAGTGATAATTCACTAATGTTCACTTTTGGGGTTCCTAATGATGTTCCTAGGGAGAATGAGTAAGAGCAGACAATCAGGGCCACATTTGGAGCTAAATTTGACTAATCCATCCATCTCCACCTTCGGCTCATTCTAACACCCATTCTGGGGTCAGAACTAAGTGACAGCTTTGGACAAATTAAAAGAAGGGGCAAAAATGCTAGAATCATAGTGACTTCACTACTATCACAGCATCCTAGGAACTTATGTTAAACCTGGGCACAAAGCCTCACTGGGCAGAAGCTCCTAATAAAGGGAGCTGAGTATCCCCAGGGAGGTTCTGCTGCCCAGGTATTAGGAATCAAGAACTGGGGCATCTGGGAAGCTTCTGTGAACTTTCAAAGCTCAAGGATCATTTGGGGGGTGGGGTGCAAGAGACATTACAGCTAGCACCCTCTCTACTCTCAGTGCATGGGGTAAAAAGGAGCCAGCAGCCTTGCTGCTTTGACAGATCTAATGAATCTACTCTTTTGGCTGAAGTTCTATCAAAACTGTCCTCTGCAAAGAACTGGCCCCCTAACTAGGGCATCTGGGAGATGTGTTCTCCTACAGAGGAATTACATGATCTCATCTTTTGAACTGGATATCCAGAAGAACAGGTGAAGGATGAAGTAAGGTGAGAGGAACCATCTGAGGGTTTTCCACTGAGGTCCAGTATTCAGGTACAACCTCACCTCCCAGTGCTTTCACCTTACCAGGTCTAATCATGCTGATTTTTTCTTTGTTATGATCTTCTTTTATGAGTACCTAAAACGAAGCAACTGGATTTTCATTTTGCTTTTGGCAAGGCAACCTTCCAAGTTCACCATCTTCTTTCTAATCACACTGTTGCATCAACCCCCAACTCCACCCATTCCCTAGTCATTTGTCAACCAACCACAAGGTAAACTTAGCCAATCAGGTTCACGTATTCCAAGTTCCTGCTCACACCACCTGAGTACCTGTCAGAACTACTGTTAGGTCAGAATGTTAGAAATGAATAGAGAGTGGAGGTCATCCGGCCAAAGACTGTCATCCTCCAGCAGACCACAGTGAATGCCAAGGCACAGAATTAAACCAGAATCAGAACAGACAGCAAGCCCAAACTCCTGACGGTACCAATGAACCGCATTTTCTTTCAGTAGAAAGGGAAGGATAGGCAACCTCATCAACCAATTGATCAGTCAACTGAGTGTCTGCTGTTTAACTGTATATGCCTGGCAGTGTGTTTCATTTTTAAGACCTGCAAAAGAAGTATATGCACAGTAGTTACCTGCAAAGAACTTACAAAGCTAGTGGAAAATCAAGAGGAACAGGAATTCAACATCTAGGACCTGAATCTTGAGGAGTAGGTCTAGCCTTCCTTTTTTGTGTGAATTAAACAACATAAAAGTTTATTTCTTCTCTCTTATGTAAAACTCTGGAGGTGAACAGTCTACTCCACCCACTCTGTGGACACCAGATGCTTCCAGCTCACTAGCTGATCATCTCCTACTCATGGTCCAAGACAGCAGCTAAAGCTGCAGCCATCACATCCACATTCCCAGCAGAGGAAGGAGGAAGCAAGAATGAATACTAGAAGGTAACTAATACATCTGCCATGGTGCTACTGAGAGAACGTTCACCAAGTCAGGAGCCCCCTGGAGTTTGGCCCTGCCTATTTTTAAAAAGCTTCACAAGGAGTTATTGATGCACACCCTGGTTAAGGACATTTGGGACGGATTGTCTCTCAGGCACCCTCCAGCGGGAGCCATTCTGAGTGACATGAAATGAGGACAGATCGATGAAGTATCACGCTAAGCTTTGTTTCAGGCAGCAAATTCAGTGGGCTGATCAATGCAGCCAGGCCTCTAGAAGAGGGTGAAATACAGGCCAAAAAAAATGCTGAGAGTTGCAGGCAGGTATTTCCCAGGAGACTGAGCATGGGGAGAGCGAGGAGGCAGAGGTCAAGCCTGATTGCGTTCCTGGAAAACAGCTCCTGTAGTCTAAGGGCAGTGATGGCCCCTCTAATGAGATGAAGGAGCCACTTTTACCAGGGAAAGGAACCTGGGATTTTTGAGAATCCCCATTCCAGGAACCCAGCTGAAGGTTCTGTACTTCTCAAAGTGTGGTCCCCAAATATCTACATCCAAATTGCTAGAAGAGCTGGGTTAAAATGCATATTCCTAGGGCCCCAGTTTAGACTTATTTAATCAAAGTTCTAGGATTTCCATTAATTTTTCAAAATGTGCAGTTTTCACAAGATTCTCAGCTGATGGTTAATGAACATGAGACCAGAACGTTCCCTCTGAAGGAAGACCAGCTCATACCGTCCACCTTCATCTTCCTATCTGCTCCCTTACTGCACGCTTGCTCCTCCTTCATCATCCTCCTTTTTCTCTCTCCCTGCCTCCTTTAGTCCACCCCTCAAAAGCTCTTCTGAAAAAACTGATGATGAAGAACAAAAACACTCCACCTGAAATGTTGGTGAGATCTGCCTTCCCCTGTTGACCCCGGAGCTTCTGCAGGCCATTGTGTGCCCTTCCTCACAGCAGTCCACAGGGGGCTGGCCAGGCCATTTGCTGTGAGTGGGATGGAGGGCTCCTTGGGAAAAGCCAGTAGCACTCGTACACACAGTATGAGCTGGTGGCAACATCTGAAGGAGGTCCTATTTCAGTCCCCTTCTTCCTCCCTGGCCTAGAGAAAGCTTTCTGCCATCTGCAGAGCTAGTGGCCTGAGTGTCCCTGAATGAAAGGTACAGAACACCACCACCTTGTCTACATGGCCAGGGCTGGGCTGACGCATAAGAGGAGTTGGCAGCTATTACATGACTTAAAGGAATGCAGGAAAAACCTGCTTGCCTTCAAAGGGGAAAGAAAGAAACTAATATTTATTGATGGTCCTGCTGGGTGCCAGGCTCTGCGCTGTGCACTTTGTGTGCAAATTTCACTTATCCCTGTATTACAAATGGTACACTGGGAGCTCAGGGAGTTTGCATAATTTGTCCAAGTTCACACAACGAGTAAGTGAGGGTTGGGATTTGATATGTAACTCTAGAGCCTATATTTTTCCAATAAACCATATACCATGTACCCAAAAAGAACAAATTTCAACTATTAGACATTTACTTCTTAGGATTGGTTCCAGGAGTCCTCTGTTAAAACACAAGGTGCTCCACTGGTAAACTATACTATTTCCTGACCAGGTATTCTCACTGTAATATCTACATCCAAATGCAGATGTTTCTACATTTGGAGAGTTTCTTGGGTAATTTTCAAGAGTTTCTTGGATGGCTTTCCAGTATAAAAGGAGTTCAGAGGAAATGGGTCTCAAGACCAGATAGTATGGATAGTCGGGCAGAGGTTGCCCGGGAGGGGCTGTAGTGAGGATGGGCATCTCCGGACAGCAGGTGGCACAGAGCATGGGAGATGGGAGCTGGGGCAGGGAGGCACATGCACCCGCTTCACAGGACTAAGGAGAGCTCTAGGCTGGCACAGACCTTGGGAAAGAGAGCCCAGGTTCAGGCAGAGCTTTGAAACAAGAGCTGCGTCTAAACCTGTGTGATTTAACCTCTTCTGTCAGTCATTCAACCTCTCTGAGCCTCAGTATTCACATCTGTGGAAATGAGACAGTAATTCACTCCTCACTGGGCTGTGGTAATGATTAAATAGCTTATGCAAAGCTATCCAGCACAGTCCCTGGAGCATAGTAGGTACTCCACGGCATTTTCCTGACAGGGTTCATCACATGGAGAGCAAGACAGACAGCAAACCCAAGAGGCACAGCTTGGTTCCCCAGGCCCAGCATGCCCCTCCCGGCATCCTTCCAAGCAGGTCCGCAAAGGAGGTGATTGATGGAGGCCTGTTTGCATATCCTTTGCATATTTTTAATGACCTCTGGAGTCTACTAGCAAGCCTGCCCTATTTCCTACTTCAGACAGAATCACAGAGCAGAGAAGCAGCTGAAACATCAGGGTCCTGGCAGTGTGCCTGCTCCCGCAGGTGCAGCTCAGGGAGACTTTTCTCCTGGGGAGTTGGGTCCTGGGCAGCTCTGAGTGCAAGCTTGAGACCCGGGGCTGCTGTGTTATCCTCATGCACATGTGCAATGGGCTTAGGCAAAAACAGGACAACTCCAGCATGTCATCTGGGCATAAGCTCAGGTGCCACCAGGTGGATATTTGGGCAGCAAGGGCACAGCTTGTCCCTTCTTGGTCCAGAGAAATGAGATCACAAGAAATCCAAAACCTCCGTACAGCAAAATGAATCAAGAAATGAACACTTGTCAGGCCCCTCTAAGTATCTGTGGCCCTGTGAGGTGGTATCACATTTTTGTGCCACGCCCATGGAAGCCCTGGGATGTTGGCCCCATCCTCCGGGCTTTTGAGGGAAACTGAGGCCAGAGTGGCTAGAGTGAGTCATCTTTAAGCATCAGAACTGGGACTTGCACTCATATTTTTAGACTTGAAGGGAAGGATTGACAATTCTCTGGACATTTGGATTATATATAGAGCCAACTGGCTTGTTCTCAAATGGAAATGTCCAGACTGACTACATAAGCCAGACTCACCAGATAAACGGACCCGGCTGCTGTGATGAACTGGAATGGAAGGTCTCGGATTTCATCTTCTCCATGCCCTTCTCTCACCACCACTACTCCAGTGCTCACCCCCATTTGTCTCCGCTCTGCTGGGAACCAGGGGGATTTTCTGATCTTGGACAGAGACAGAGGTTCCCACCTCCACTCCCTCCCCAGAGACCTACCAAAGCTCTTCCCTGCACAGACTCCCACAATGTCCTATGCAGTCCCCATTAGAGCCACCCTCAAGTTAACGCACCATTTCCCCAAATCCCCTGCTCACGTGTTGGGCTACAACCTAGGAACAGGAAGCATGAGCTCTCAGAAGATAAACTGTGGGGTGAGCTGTCACCGGGCAGCGGTGGAAGCTCAGGTGTGGTCTTTCAAGAATTGCCAGGGGACAGGTCCAGGACGGCAAGCACAGTGTCTGGGAACTGCAGGGGAGGACAGGGTGGCGAGGGGTGGGTGTGCTGGGGCCAGCTGCCCACCTCCTATCTGGGTCTAGTCTAATCCTGTTCTGATGGCGACATTCACCATCCTTTCAGATTCTGCCACTATTTTCCTATTCCACAAACAGAAGCCCTGACTTCCTCCTTCGGTCCTTGCCAAGGTGCAGCTGCAGGCAGTGAGGCCTCTCCTGAGGAAATACAGCCCCTTGACATTGTTGCCAGTGAAGGCTGCTCAGATACTTTTTTAAAAAAATATTATTTTCTGGATTGTGAGCTTAAAGAACATCTTCAAGACTTCAAATTTCCTTAGAGCTGTGAATTACCAGATTGAGACAGAGGAAGCAAGGTCTGCTGAAAAAGAGCTGCAGCTGTGTCTGGCTGTCTCCCGTGTGTGCACAGAAGAGGGGAGAAACAGGGAAGGAAGGAGGAAGTGGGAGGGAGAAGATGGGGAACAGCATAGGGCTTGAGGATCCTCACAGAGAACAGGCTGGTAAATGGATAGGACGAGAAAGAAGAACTCCAGAGACCAGGGCTGGACCACAGCTAGGGGGAGTGGTGAGGACCTTCAGAACAGACAGTGGGGGGACAGCATGGTGCAGAGGGCAGGCAAAGGGGCACTTCATCACCCAAATGCTTACGATTGTGGAGTGCTTGCTACAGACCACACGCTGCTCTAACTACTTGCCATGTATTCACTCACTTAACTTCCAAGGTAACCTCAAGAGACAGATGCTCATGCAACGGGCTATGGGATAGATCTGAAATTTGAGCCCAGGCAAGCTGGCAGGTGGCAGTGCTACACAGGTAACCACTGTGCAATGCAGCATGGCAAGAGGTGCTCAACGAAGCATCTGGGGTGAGCAGAAGGAAGGGGGAGAGAGAGGCAAGGGGGAGGAACACCTGACTTTGGGAGGGTCCCATCTCCAGCTTGGACAGTCCACTGAGTAGCCTCATTTTTCTCATCTGTAAAATGGAGAAGCCAGTTTCTCTCTTGCTTTCTTATAGGGTTGTTCTGAGCCCATAGGAGATCGTGCAGATGGAAGTGATTCATGACTGTACATCTCCACACATGCCCGGGCATCATGACCACTGGTGGCCCCTGGGAATCTTCCATGGTGGCAGGAATATCTAATGCATATTCTCCAGAGTCAATGTGCTGGGCCCTCCAAGCCCTTAGTCCGCTGGCTCCTGAAGTTAGGAAAAGCTTCACTACATTCACTGAAAATAGATGTCTTCATCTGGGGGCAGCTCCGGCGCTCCTGTCATTCACCCCGATTCACCTTGTGGGCAGATGTGCCCTTCCCAGGCTCTCAAGCATGGCTCCTTGTTCATCACCCGCACAGGCACTCACACAAGTGTGAGGCAAATCAATTGATCCAAAGTGCAAATTAAATTTATTTCTTAATAATCCCCTATAAATAAATTAGTTTTGGCTATAGAACACAATAATGAGCCTCAGCAGCTGCATCCAGTTCTGATAGATCAGGCTAATCTGGGACACCTCCCAGGAACTCAGCCCTTCACTCCCAGGTGGAAGATATCTGATGTACACCACCAGGTCACCTTGGGATTTAATGCAAACTTGATCCAAACTTTTCCTTCGAGGAAGGACCCAGTTGCCATCACACACAATATGATCTGACTTCATTCATTCCTGCCCCAAGGCCTTTGCATGAACTGTTCCCTCTGCCTAGCAACTTCTCCTCCAGGTTTTCACATGGCTAGCACTTCATCCTCATTCAAGTCTCGGCTCAAATGTCACCTTGTCAGAGCCCTCACTCCCAGCACATATGACTTTACCTTCTTCATGACACATAGTGCTATCTTAAATTACCTTGTTTATTCACTTGTTTACCTACTTGTCTGTTCTTCCCACACATATACTCACACATACCACTAAATGCAAGCTGTATCTAACCACTGCCTTATCCCCAAAGCCTAGAGTCATTCATCCTGAAACACAGTAGGTGCTCAATATTTACCAAACCAGCAGAACCAACTAATAAACTAATTAATGTAAACACAAGGCTAAGCAGTACTGCATTCAATCATCCTATCAGCCCAGAGAGATGGGTACAAGTGCCCATTTTACAGATAAGGAACTGAGCCAGGCTAATGCACCTTGCTCATAATGGGACTCCAAAAGCTATGCTGCCCTAACAGGGGGACAGAAAGCAAAACCAATCCATCCCACCCAGGGGATGGAGGAGGAGCCAAGGTGAGTACAGGCACCTACTCTTTCTCCCCCAACACAGCCTTGGAAGCCAGAAAAAGCCCCTCCCCTGGACAGGTAGGAGGATTTGAAGAGCCAATGGGGTCAGAACAGCCAGGTCAGCCAGTTCTAGCTGCAGATGACACTGGCTGCCCGAGCTAAGCCCAAGCAGATGGCCTCTGTTGGCTGGAGGAAGAGGCTGTGCCTCACACACCTTTAATTTTCCATAGCGCAGCAACTGTAAATATGTGATGACAGGCTACGGCCTCAGCCATCCATAGCCTTACACAGCTGCTGCTGCAGCGCCCGTGTGGCGATGAAAGCCCCTCCTGTGGGCCCACGGTCGCAGATGCTCTAGCGGGTCTGGCAGGTCACCCAGGACCCATGACTGTCCCTGAGCCATAGGTGCAGGGAGTGACAGTCTCCAAGCACCAGGAACCCCATCCTTTTTGTCTCCTGCTCCTACCCCCAGCTGCCTTGGCCTGAATGCCTGGCTGAGGCTACACAGCTCCAAGCTGCTGATTTAATACAATGCTTTTCTTGAGGGAAGCTGTGTTTTGGGGTGGGCCACGAAGAAAGGGAGGAGAGAAGAGGTGGCCTTGGAGGGAGTCCAGAGTAACACAGAAAGAAGAACCATGCACCCCCAGAGAGAAGAAAAACCCAAGGGAAACCAGCCCTCCCGTTCTCCTTCTTCTATACCACAAGTTGGCTCCCCTTATAGTATCCATTAATGCCACAGGCAAGGTAAATGGAGGAGCTGGGGCAGAGGGTGATTACTCACGTGTACATTCTGCTAATTACATAATTGCTATTTAATGACTTGTGTATATTTCTCAGACTGAGAGCACATATGCTGCCACCTGATGGACTGGGACATGTCGGTGTTTGGGTTCTGCTTACTTTTTATTTTTGCTAAAATATGGATGCATATTCAACAAATACAAGGGAAATAAACAAAGCAAGGCCAACAGGCAGCCATAGAGGGCAGAACTGCAGGCTGCTCTGGCAGCCTGGAATAAGGTCAAAGGATGGAGTTAGGATGAGGGAAGCTGGATCCCACAGGACCTGAAGTCCAGGATTTCATACAGGCACTGGCCAACCACTGGAAACCCAATCTATCCACTCAATTTGGAGCCAGGGTCTCAGGGTCAGTAACAGCATGGCTTATCCTCAGGCAGGGGAAGACCCAGTGGCCTGAATCCCTGGGGCTGCAGGAGAGGCCAGAGAGGTGGCTCTCTAAGAAGGGAAGGGAAATACTCGGTTGCAGAGTTCAGAGATCATCCTGCAGCAAAACCCGCAGGGACAGGAACTTTAAAGGGTGGGAGCTGGTGTCAGGACCAGAATAGCTCATGGGGCTTCCTCAGCTCTGGGAAGGGTGTGCATTTTCCCTGAAATGTGAAAATGACTCATGCCTAAGGAATGAAGTGAAATATCTGGGGGTCCCTCCTGCTAGAAGGGGATACCTGACAGGCTCTCTCAGGGCCCAGCCCCTTCCCATCTAGTGCTCCACTGTTTCCCTTCTTGAGGAATGCCCAACCTCTCCCGGCCCAGCACAGTCTCATGAGCCCCAACATTTGCAGACATCCCAGATCAAATTGGATCAACAGCAAGAGCAAGCCAAAGAGTCAAAGAAATGTCTAAAGAAGACGAGGTCTGCCTGGAGGGTGTGTGTGGAGACCTCCAGAAATGAGCAGAGCTACGCCCTTATCACAGGCTTACCCAGCAATGCCCCTGAGTGGAGATCCTGGAATCCAACCCACTATGCTGGCTGCTGGGGGTCTGGAGCCAGGGTGGCCAGGGGCCTGGGGCTGTGGCGTGGAAGCAAGGGGTCTTTCTGCCTGATGCATGATGCCTGCTCATCATGTACATTGCCCGTCATGTATGCTGCCCATGTACGCCACCCATCAGGTACACCACCCACCAAGCATACTGCCCCCATATATGTCACCCACCAAGCACGGCACCCCCATGTACGCTGCCCTCATGCATGTCACCTTCATGTACACCACCCCCATACGCCAACCACCATGCACGCCGCCCTCATGAACACTACGCATCATGTAAGCTGCCCATCATTTATGCTGCCAGGACAGGGCAGGGGAGCCCAGGAGGGCGCAGTGTGACAGGTAAGCGATGGGACGAGAAGAGGAGCCTATGAACTTCACATCCCCAGGACACGGCTGGTGTGAGACTCACAAGCCCTGCTCTGGAGACTAAAGATTGGTCCTGGGAAGCATCACTACTGTCAGAAAAGGAGCTCAATTCTGACCTTCTCAGTCCTTTTCCTGAGAGTACTGCTTAGAGGAGTAGGCTTCCTTCCCTTCCTTCCTTCCCCACTCTCCTCCCTCTCCTTCTGTCTATTCTCTTCCATCCATCCCTCCCCATCCACTTCCTTCCCTCCTTCCCTGTCTCTCCCCCCTCCTCCAGCCCCACCCTCCCTGTCCCCCTCCTGCTGTCTCGCTGCAGCCCCATTTCCCGTCCTCCATCCCCATGCCATCACCCTCCTTCCCTCTCTCCTTCCCTTCTCTTTCTTTGGTACCTAGTCTGTGCCCAGCACTATTCTAAGTGCCGTGTGGCACCTGCCTGTCTGGGGGATCTGTAAACTCCTCCAAGCTGGGAATCTTCACCCTGTATCCAACACCCTGCCTGACTCCTCTGATTCCTGGGACCCTTAGCAGAGCTTTCTCTAGACTCTGTGCTCCTTGAGGGCAGAAGCCATATGCTTACAGAAGTGTAGCCCAGGGAGCAGCCTGTACCAGGCCTAGAGACAGCGCTTGAGCAATGTGGGCTGGGTGCCAGGACCGACGGATGGAGGCCTCCTTCCACCACTGGAAATGATTTTACTGTGGATGTGGTGCTGGCTTGTGGCTCAACAGGGCTGGCTTGCACATGAGGGAGAATTCTCCGCTGTCGCATCGCTTCACATCACTGTTTCAGCGGCTGCAGAGTAAGATGTTCCCTCTGACTTGCCGCCTGTCAGGCCTGTAATTACACTTCATGGCTCCAATAAGACCTTCCTCATTGTGCGACTTCCTGCTCCAGAAGGAGAAAGCCCAGGCCAAGGGGCCAAAAGATCATTCTTTCAATGCCTTGTGAATTTTTTTCAGAGAAGAAGGTCAACTAGGTCAACTGAGCAAGAACCACTGTCTATTCTGAACTCTGGGCTGATCAGGCCAAGTCACTCGCAGCACCACTCCCACCCACCGCCCTTCAAATGTCCCAGACCCTCAGCTCACCCCCTGCTCTCCATGCCTGCCTCTGAGCACCCGCAAGAAGGCACACTTCCGCAGGCCTGGCTCCTGGAGCTTCTCCGCTAATTAAAATATGATGCCAGTTATTTACTCCTTAGAATGAGATTAAGTCACTGCATCCTCACCTCTCCCAGGGCTGCTTTCAGTTTGATTATGAAATGAAGGGGATGGCGCCATTCCCTCTTCTCTCCTGCAATTTCCTCTCCACCCACACCACGTTCCCACATCCAATTGCCACCAGAGCCCTTCCGGCCTGCCCAGGGCCACAGTGCTTGGAGAGATTTCTTCTGTTCATCTGGATTCAGACATTGCAAATATTTATTTGTTGAGTTTCTTTTGTGTTTTTAAATTTTTTATTATTTTTTAAAATTGTGGGGAAATACACATAAAATGTGCCATCTTAACCACGTTTAAGTGTGTGTGGTTCAGAAGTGTTCTATACACTCAAATTGCTCTGCTCTGCAACTGATCTCCAGAATGCTTTCATCTTGCAAAACTGAAACTCTGTACCCCTTCAACAGCTCCCCATTCCTCACTCCCTTGATTTTTTTTCTGCCGTTTCACACCCCTTCCCCCAAGCCCTTCAGGGGAGGATGGATGGTCGGTTTGAGGACACCTGCAGTTTGTGGGGCTCTGATAACTGTCATCCTACTTCTCATCTCTGCAAATTCCACTACTCTAGGCACTTCCTACAAATAGAATCATACAGAGTTTGTCTATTGTGACTGGCTTATTTCCCTTAGCGTAAAGTCCTCGAGGTTCATCTATGTTGTAACATGGATCAGAATTTCATTCCTTTTTAAAGCTTGCAATCATACTTCACATTTTGCTTATCCATTAATCTGTCAAAGGACCCTTGGGTTGCTTTCACCTTTTGGCTTTTGTGAACAATGCTACTCTGAACATGGGTGTGCAAATATCTCTTTGAGGTTCTGCTTTTAATTCTTTGGGGTACATACACAAAAGCGGACTTGTTAGATGGCATAAGAATTATATTTGTAATTTTTTGAGGAAATACCATACCATTTTTCTTAATGATACAATTTTATATTCCCAGCAGCGGTGCCCAAGGGTTCCAATTTGTCCATATCCATGCCATCACTTGTTTTCTGGTGTTTTGTTTTAAGAAAAAAAAAAACCCTAGTAGGTGTGAGGTAATGATTTCCTTTTATGTTTCAAGCACTATGCTGGGTGCTTGGCATGAGTATTCTCATTCAGTCCAAGTCCTGTGCATGGGGGTCTCCACTGCAAATCAGCTCTTCACAGCACACACTCGCACGGTCACGCAGGCTGCCAGTGCAAGCCGCAACTTCGGCAGATACTTAGGAGTTTTCTGTTGGTGAACTAATGAGTTCATGGTGTTTGGGCATCAACAAGAAAGGTGGAATTTCTCTTTTTGGCCACTGGGGTTTCCACTGAAACTCAGTGACCATATACATGCTACTCTGCCTATTCATGAGCCCAAGCCTGGCACTGTATACGGGACGACCAAGGGCCTTCCTTTCAGCTAAAGCAAACTCTCAAGTAATGACTGCCCCTGACTGAGCACTGTATGTCAGCTTCAACTGTCGATGAAGCAGGTACCTAAAGGCATGTCTGGCCTCTGTCTGTACACAGTAGACACCTGACAAATAAGGTAGGTATGATTCTCCCCATCTTACAGATGTGCCCTGTCTCATCGCCACCTATGTTCAGCTTTGGGGGCCTGCCCTACACATTGGTAGAAACTGAAGAGGCCCAGAGCCCGTTCTCTTAGTGAAGTTAGTGGCCTCCTGGGTAGAGCACAGGACCCTCAAACACCTGCTCTCTGTCCGTGAAGGTGCTGCCGTCTGGGAATAACCTGTGGTTATTCTTACCCTTAGAGCTGGGGCCAAAGAGGCCAGAGAACCTTTACACACAAGGAACTGGAACACAGATCTTTTTGTTGTTGTTCTTTTGCTGATGAGAACACGTTCCCAAGCTTCGGTGACATTAAGAGACTCTGACCAAGAAGCCATTATTCTTAGGGCACTCTTATTGCTAGGAGTAATCTAGGAAAAATCTCGGAAAATTTCTGTTCATGGGAAGCCAGCAAAGCTCTTAATTGTATTTTAAAACTAATCATTCATTTGCTCATTTGCTCAGGAAATTGTATACCCGTACCTAAAAGGATGCCTAGAACTTAATGTTTGTACAATTCATAGATTTTTTTTTCTTCCATTTCACACCCCTTCCCCCAAGCCCTTCAGGGGAGAATGGATGGATGGTTTGAGGACACCCACAGTTTGCTAGGCTCTGTGGGAGGCACGGGGCATACAGTGCCTGCCTCCGCTTCTTTCCTGAATGAAAAGTGCGATGGTGAAAGGCCTGCTAGAGCCCATTCTTTTCCCTCATAAGTCAGCACACTGACAACGCAGCTTCCTAATCAAAACAGGTGGTGGCTAGGAGGGGAAAAACACAAACTGTGGCATGTTCACGCGGGGGTTCATCAGTCTAGCTGACGGAGGCTGGTGCCATGTTGTCATAAATTCAATCTTAAGCAAACACTCATCTCTCTCTCATTCCCAGATTATTGGCACAAAAGGAAAGCAGGCGGTCGCGGATGATATCTGTCAAGGAGTGTCGGGGAGCCGTGCTTCCCCCAAACCCTCTGGATAAATAAAAAGAGGCTATGTCTATGGTGCTCATCTGGCCTCAAACATTTGAAGTTCAAATAGGCACTGTGTGAAAAATTATAGGACCTATAGAATGGGTTGTGGGAACATGTGACCCGGGAGACAGGAGAATGCATCCTTTTCTCTCATGTCCCTCAAAAGAGAGGACCCTTGCAGGCCCGTAGAAAGTAACTAGGCCAGGAATCAAGAAATAGCAGTCCTCACCTTCTACAAGTCCCCACCTCTATGTTCCTTTCATAAAGGCAAGTCGGGGGCTCTAAGAAGATAACTGTTCTTACATTTTCTACATTAAAAAAACCTCACAGCTGCACAACCACTTTGTAAAACTGGCAATAATTGAGCTAAACATAGGCATACCCTGCAACCCAGCAATTCTGCTCATTGGCATTACAGGCAATTAAAGTACGTGCACATGTTCTCCATTAAAAAAATAATAAAAACAGAAAATATCCATCAATAGCAGAATGGGTGGAACACCACAGCATACTTGGACAATGGAACACTATACACCATTGGATCATGAGCAAACAACGGTAAACCAATGACTATGAACAACCAACTACAGACATGGATGAATCTTATGAACATGATTCTGAATGGAGAATTCTAGACAAATAGAGTGAGTTATATAAAGTTCAAAAAGAGGGGAAATGGATCTATGCCATTTAGGAGTCAGGGCAGTGGTTCCCAGGGAAGGGAGACTAGGTGGGGCACAAGAGATGTGAATAACGTTCTGTGTCCTGACCCGGGTGCTGGCGACACAGCCACGTGCAAGAGGTGAAAACTCATGCTGTACACTCACAATGTTTGCATTTTGCCATCTGTGTGCTACACCTCAATGACATTTACATTTAAAGTTTTTACTTTAAGATATCAGATCATGGAATTTGGAAGGCTCCAGAAACACCTCAGTGAGACAGAAATGTTATCCTGGGTAGCCCCCACTGGAACATGTCCTGGACATCTGAATGTATGAGCAGTACAGGGGGCCCTGGAACAAGAGGAAGCAGAGACCCCAGCCTAGAAGGCTGCAAGCTCCTCAGAAGAGCGGGTGCCAGGAGAGAGGGTGATGTGGCCAGATTCCCGGATGGTGACAGGGTATAATATAAAAACCTTAGTCAAAGGCACTAAGGAATAGGGGGAGGAGAAGACAGAGGAAAGACGCCTGGAAAAGCGGCATGCAAAGCCTTGTGCCCTGCGCCCACATAGGCACCGCCAGTGTGGCAGGAAGGCTGTTGATATTTTCCTGAGCCTCCCTGGCCATGGGAAAAACACGTGGCAGGTGATGGAGTTGTTCTGATGGTAATTATTTCCTGCTTGGACGGGGAGGCAATAGATCATTTCAGGGGAGACTCCTTAATTGAAAAAGTATCAATAGATAAAAAGCGATAAAAGCCTTTTCAGCTGAAACCCTGTCTGCCTCAGTCTCGACCGACTGCTAATGCTGCTTCACCAAGAAGGACCCTCCCGGGCCCTCTTAGCTTGAACCTGACAGTCTCCTTTCCCCAGGCAGGAGGGAACCAACATGTGTCTGTCGGAGAGAAAGGCCTCCACTGCTTTTAAGTCAGAAAAGGCCAGTCCCCAGTGGCTGAATCAATGTTCTAAATGAACCAAGGAAACCAAATGTTGTCCCAGACTGTCGTTTAGTTTATCTTCACTGATTACAGCAATGCTTTTTTTCTGAGGGATGTTCTAGGCCCTTCATCTTAGACTATTTCTCTTTCCAAAGACCCGCAAGCCAGTTTCCTGCTGATTCATATCCTACCAGAGGGCTCCAGAAGAAATTAACTCAAAGCCCCCACTTTATGAGCAGTTTTGAGGCAACTTGTTAGATGGGGAGGAAGTTAAGTCTAAATGATCACCAGCAAAGAGGCTTGGGGATGACTTCACTGACCGGCTCAGCCCACAGAATGCAGTGGACACCTGGCACGTCCCGGGCACCACATCACCCTGCTAGCCTGCCTATCACAGCACACATCTCTTTAACCAGTTCTCGTGCACTCTCCATCAGTCCTTGGGAGCAAAGTGGAGAAACCCAAGCTGGATGGTGATGGCTAAGTGGACGGTGGCCTTACCACACCCACAAGGCTTTGACTGATGGATGGTTCATTGTTAACTGAAAAGGTGGTCTCTGCACTCCCAGGCCAATCCTGTACAGCATTTCAATCAAGCTGTGCTATATAGAATTCTAACTCGGATGAAGACATAGACACATCCAAAGCTAGGGAAGGACAGTGGGTGAGGGAATCAGGACTCAATATCTCGATATCAAACGCCCTGATTCTAACATAATGAATTATAAGATTTCTAGTAAATTTCTGGGTTTAAGTTAAGTAAATTTACCTAATTTCAGGAATGGGGAGCCCTTGTTCAACAGTCATTCATGTAAAAACATCCCTGAGGCCTCAGGTGATCACAAGCTTTTTTAAAGGAAAGGATGGTATGACGGTTGACAAGCAACCCTGGGGGACAATGCTGGACATATGGAAGTCAAAACAGAACAGATACTAAAATTCCCACACCCCTCTCTGAGCAGACAACTATTAGTACTGGATTTAGTTCTGGGCATTATCCTGAAAAACTACTGTACACCACAGAAGATGCTCAGGATGGTGAAGGGTCTGGAAGCTGTGTCATGTGAGGAAGGAATGGAAGCGAACTGAAGGAGGCTCTGGCAGGACACAGAGCATTTTCAAAGATGTAAAGTGCTACTGGGAATGGAGCTGGCACTTGTGTAGATCTGAGGGCAGAAGGACAGTCAATGGAGAGATTACAGTGCTTTCTTGTGGGTGTTGTTTTGCTTCATATAAGGAGAGAAGAACCTGAAACGAGAGAATAGCTCCCACGTGCACACCCACACACCTGCCCCACTGCTGTGCTGTAGGATACCGAAGCCCCTCTTCTCCTTTGGTGGGAGAAGGGGAGCAACTAGGTAGGCTCCAGCAACTCTTTTCGTAGTTAACAGCCAAGAGTGAAGGCGACCACTTATCAGCATTTCTCAGTGCTCCCTGCCAAAAGAGTCACCCCTCTAACAAACTTGGAGGAGATGTGAGGGATTGGTCAGCTCCAGGGACATGGCTTATCTGGTGTTTTACATAAATGCCTCCGAAATATCCTGACATTCATTGTGTGGGCCTGTTCCCAGGAAGCCAGAACTTCACCCTCTTGTATTACATGGCGGTAATAAATGAGGACTATTCCAGGGGTTCTCATAGTTTACATAATCCCAAAAAGCCTTTATAATCTGAACATCCTGCAATTTTATTTGGGGGACAAAATATACATAACACAAAATTTACTGTGTTAACCATTTTTAAGGTTACAGTTCAGTGGCATTAAGTATATTCACATTGTTATGCAATCATCTTCACCCTCCAGCTCCAAAACTTTCATGATACTTTTAAATGCCATGATGAAGTCACAAAATTATTCTCAAAAGCTGTTTCTACTTTTACCAGGCAAGTACGAGATGCCACGGTTTTCTCTCCAGGGCTACCATGA
This sequence comes from Cacajao melanocephalus, assembly GCA_963573385.1. Taxonomy (NCBI): domain Eukaryota; kingdom Metazoa; phylum Chordata; class Mammalia; order Primates; family Pitheciidae; genus Cacajao; species Cacajao melanocephalus. Next base: position 115,216 of record CAUYLG010027169.1, read on the forward strand.
ATGTGATCACTTGTTTTTAAGTGCACACTTGTATTTCTGGTTAAAAAAGCCTATGATGTCTGACATACCAGGGGAAGAGGTTCCTGCCTGCCCTTGGTTCCATGTGGTGCCCAGCCAGGCTTCTCACACTGTCTCCTGTTTGCTGTGCTAGAGAGGACTGCTTAAGTAGTCTCTTCTCAGGTTGGGACTGTGGAAATGGGTCAGCTCGGTTCCTATGTCACTTTTTTTGGAAGGTAAAGGGAGAAAGTGAAAATCAAGGGTTCCTGCATCCTCCGGTTGATCTGCTTGGCTTGGTGTTAATGTAAACAGTTAATTGCAGGCTAGTAAGCCTTAGAGAATACAGGGTTGCTTTAATTAATTCCAGTACACATCTTGCAATGTTTACATTCCAAATTACCTTCACATCAGAAGTATGCAGTCCAGAACTACAGTTTGGGGGCAATAAAATTCCACTAGCCGCCGCTTCCAGCATCTGGAAGTCATTTGCTCAAAGAGCCAGAGTTTGCTATTTGGGAAAGTCAGATATGCTTCAAGACGGAGAGGAGGTGACACTGACTTCCCCAAAACTACTGACGTCAGGAAAGCCCCAGGCTGACTCCAGAGGAAGGGTGATGCCCTGTGGATTCGGGGCAGAGAGGAAAGCCTCACTGTGTGTGGCCATGAGCATGAAAGGAAGCCTAGGGCGAGGGTTTGGAGAAGAGACGTTACCCCAGGGACCAGGAGGAGATTCTAGAAGGTACTTTGTGCTGTTGCAGACACCACCCAGGGGTTCTGCTGAAGGTGGCGGTTGTCTTCCCTTTCCTACTCCTCAACTCCCTCCCACCCAAGTACACCTTCTGGGATTCACAGAAAACTCCGTCTGCATTAGGGATGGGGTCTTGCGGCAGTCATTGGTTCTTCTGACATGCTTCAGAGCAGGAGCTCTCCAAAACACACCAGCTCCTTGGCATCTCTTATGCTCAAAGAACTGGAGCCCGCAAAATGAAAGAACCCTGTGAGTCAAAGGCTCTTGCAGGTTTCCTCTAGTCCATCCCCCTGCTTTTAGGAACAGCCAAATAGAAACAACTCCAGACTTCCAGTTACCTACCGTCTCATTTCCCTCTTTAGATCTAAATATGGAGGACAGGGGCTTGAGAAATACTTTGCATTTGCTCCTTTGGAAGTCAAATTTCCAAAAGAGTCAACAGTGCTAAACAGTTTATAGCATCTCTCTAAACAAATCGGAATTTTATGTAAATCCAAGTATTTATCAATGTCATTTTGCCTCCCCCACATTCAAAATCAAGTTAGACACGTTGGTGATACACATCAAGAAGCCTTTTCCCATCTTTTCTTTAACTGGGAGGCAGAGGACAGGACAAGATGTTGCCCTGTCTTTCTTGTTGAGGGAACTGAAGGGAATAGTATGTACACCCTGGAGTCAAACAAACCTGAGTTGGGGCCCCTGATGTGGATTCAGTTATGTAGCCTCTCTGAGCACCTCGGTTTCCTTGCGTGTAATACTACTACTTATCTGATGGAGTTGTTAAAGGGTTAAATAAATTAATCATTGCAGAGGGCTTTGCATGACAAGTGTTCCACATCATAGCCGACCAGTGAGCTGAGCAGCTCTGCGGACCAGGTGGCAAGATTTAAACATAGATCTCATAGACTTCCAGGCCACCAGGTCTCTGACTATAGGTAGTACTAGTGTGTTCCCAGACTGCTTCCTGCTGAAAACCCTAGAGGAAGAGAGATACCATATAGATCTTGAAGAAACTTCAGAAACTCATGCAGTTCCCCAGCTGCCTATGATCCAGCTGTCTCCTCCACAGCATTTACTACTTGGCGTTCCACTGCTCCACTTCCTCGTTCATTCCCTCCTGGACTGTAAGTCGCCAGAAGGCAGGGGCTGTGTCTGTGCAGATGGCTGCATGCATGCAGTACAGCACTCACAGTACCACCTGCAAGGCAATGCTTAAAAAGTACTTTCTTCTTATTTACTTTTATTTATCTTTCTACAGTTTTGCAGTTCAAATATAGCCACAGTTTACAGTTTTACCCAGCTTTACTGAGGTATAACTGACAAAAAATTGTATATATTTAAGGTGTACAACATGATGATTTACGTATACACTGTGAAATGATTGCCACAATACAGCTGATTAACACAGTCGCCTCTGTGTGTGTGTGTGTGTGTGTGCGTGTGTGTGGTGTGACAGGCCTTAAGATCTACTTTCTTAGCAAATTTCAAATATACAGCATAGTATTTTAACTATAGTCACCATACTGTACATTAGATTGCCAAGTTTATACCCTTTTCTCATTTCCCACTTCTCCTACCCCCAAACCCCTTAAGCCCTGGCAACACATGTTCTACTCTCTGCTTCTGTGAGTTGGGCTCTTTTAGATTCCACATAAAAGTGAGGTCACACAGTGTTTGTCCTTCTGTGTATTTATTTCACTTAGCACAGTGTCCTCCAGGTTCACCCACACTGTGGCAAAGGGCAGGATTTCCTTCTTTGTAAAGACTGAATAATATTCCATTATATATACAAAATCATATTTTATCTATTCAACCGCTAACACTTAGGTTGTTTCAATATCGTGGCTATTGTGAATAGCGCTGCGATAAACATGGGAGTGCAAATATCTCTTAGAAATACAGATTTCATTTCCTTTAGATCTATAACCAGACGCGGAATTTCTGGATCATATAATAGTTCTATTTTTATGTTTTTGAGGAGCCTCCATGTTGTTTTCCATATGGCGGTACCAATTTTCATTCCCACTGACAGTGTACCAGGATTCCCTTATTTTCACATCATCATCAATACTTGTCATAGCTTGTCTTTTTGATAGCCATTCTAACATGTGTGGGGTTTTGATTTGCATTTCCCTGGTGATCAGTAAGGTTGAGTACCTTCAATATGCCTGTTGGACATTTGCATGTCTTCATTAGAAAAATGTCTTTTCAGGTCCTTTGCCCATTTTTCCATCTGGTTATTTGCCTGAACAGCCAAAGCACTCTTGAGAAAGAAGAACAAAGCTGGAGGTATCACACTTCCTGATTTCAAACTATACTACAAAGCTATAGTAATCACAACGGTATGGTACTGGCACAAAAACAGACACATATACCAATGAAAGAATAGAGATCATAGAAATAAACCCATGCATGAATGGTCAACTAATCTTTGACAAGGGTGCTAAGAATATACAATGGGGAAAGGATAGTCTTTTCAATAAATGGTGCTGAGAAACTGGCTGTTGAACCCTTATCTCACACCATAAACAAAAATCAGCTCAAAATGGATTAAAGATTTAAATGTAAGAACTTATTTGCAAGCCATATATCTGATTAGGGTTTAATATCCAATATATATATGAAATTCATAAATCTCAATAACAAAAAAAAGCAACAAAAAAAGATTATCAGGATGGTATCACTATGCTACATGTTATCCATATTAAAAAATCAAAATGCCTTGCTTCTTTCTCTAACCCACTTGGACAATCATAAACCTGAATTTCTAGCCTCATATCCTAGCACATGGGTGTTTGAGTGATTCCTATAATTACACAGTTTTGGTTCTTTACTATGTAAGTCAGCATTTCTCCAAGTGTAGTCCAAGGATGAACTGCATCAAAAGCACATGGGTGGAGGTGGAAAGAGGGTGTGCTGGTTAAAATGCAGATTCTTGTCCTCCACCCCAGACCTCCCTGAATCATAATCTCTGGGGATAGAGTCAGAGGTCTTCCTTTTAAGTAAGCCCATGAAGAGTAGCCTCTGTGGCTCCCAGAGCTTGTTTCTACTTTTATTTTTCAGAGTCTGCAACAGTGGGCAGATACATTGCCTTTTGGAGTTGAAGGTGTGGCCAGTTTGTTACACAAGTGGGCTTAAGCAAGAGGAATTTGCACCTCCTGCCCTGTAAAAGAGATGATGCAAATTCAAATGCACCAGAGAGCAGGCAAAGCTTCTCAGTGCTCCAGGTTCAGCAGCACAGAAAGAACACTCCATCTAGAGTCTCAAAAGATGAAGCAACTTTCCCAAGACCCTGGTCCTTCAAGGTGGATGGTTCTGTAATTTTCACAAAGTGCCCTGGGTGGTGCAGCATAGTAACATTTAAGAACCATAGTTCAGAGCCATGAATCTCGGTGCCAGCACCCTTTGCAGAGAAGTAGAAGCCATGCAACCGGAAGACCACGAGTCTTGGGAAGCAGGGAGCTGGGTGCTAGTCCTGGCTCTGCTGCTTCCATGGCGCTGTGTGATCCTGCTCAGGTCTCAGCATCTTGGAGACTTAATTTGCCTCAACTGTTAAATAAAGGAGGTTAAACTAAATCAGCAGGTTTCAGATTTTCTTTTTAGCAATGAAATACTTTTGTCAAAGAAACTTCACCCAGACCCTGGGTATAGAAGGCAGATGAAAGTGAAGCAGGAAGCCCTACCAGATCCCAGAAGACCAAGGAACACAGCTCTGAGTCCTCTGGGCCAATGACCTAACCTCCAGGTCAGACTTGCAGCTTTGCACATCCTAAGGGTAAAACCCAGGAGCTGACAGGAGGGAAGTCAACAGCAGGCCAAGAAGAGGCGTGAAGAGCTGGCTGGCAGGGGTGCCTCATGGCTTCAGCTGAGACCATGGCAGGTGGCTAAGAGTGGGCTCTGTTTTGGTGAGCGGGGGTCCAGATTCCCTCTAAGGCTAGTAACAGGGCTGGGGAAGTCCTGACAGCATAATTACTGACAGCCAATGGACGCTACTAGTTTGCTATGACAGCCATTGGCAGTGCAAACTGGCCTCTGAAACTTTCCTCATTGTATGAGAGATGGAGGGGAAGGGGCTCAGCTTCTACAACACTGTGAATTAGCTCTGCCTCCCAGAGAACATTTGCATATCAAAGGTCCTGAGAAATCCCGTCGCAAGTCATCTTGTTTAGCATGACTTTAAGCCAGTGTGTCTCAAACTTTTTTTTGACTAAACATACTCTTTTTACAAGAAAATTTTATCCAATGTTCTTTGAAAGTCAATTTGTGATATACAAAAGTATTAGTTCCTGAAGTGCGTGAAGACTGCAGATTTTGGGGAAAGACTGACATTCTGAGGATTTGGGCAAGAGGCACGGGCAGAGGAGGGATTCTTTTTAGGACCTTTTCCCTTGAATTTTATATTCTACAGGAGAAAAGACCACAAGGACTTAACTTTATGACTGTGTAAGTGCTAGGGTTCAAACTAGCTGCTAGGCATTTCCAGGGACCCTCATTTCTCTGCTGCCTCTGAGAGGTCTCAGAAGAAGGCAGAGGACCCAAGAGGGCCACCAGCTGCCTGCTGGCCTGCGATCAGGCCCTGAGGGTGGAGGGTGTCAGACGGTGAAGCACACAGGCTGAAGGTGGGCTGGTCTGCTCATTCAGCGTTTCCCACCGTGGACCAGAGTCTGAGAAACAACCATCCGCACAGCCAAACCACAGCTTCTGGAAGTTTCCAAGGTCCCCTTCACATCTGAGCAGGCTGTCACTCGACAGGATGAGCAGTACAGCGGGGCTCCCCTCCTAGGAGAGGCACCTGAGGTTAGGAACTCAAGGCCTGCAGTGGGGCTGCCTGGGCTCAAATCTTGGCTCCACTACCCTCAGCTGCATAACTTCTGGCAAGTTCCTCACCTCTTGGTGCCTCCATTTCTTCAACTGTAAAATGGGGAAGGTCGATATGAGGAGTAAATGAGCTAACATAAGTAATACATTTAATAAGGCCTGGCACATGGTCGGCCCTAGAAAGATATGTCTACTATGAACCTTATATCATGATTTGGCCTCACTAGCAATCTGAGTTTTGTTTTTAAGAGACAGGGTCTTGCTGTGTCACCCAGACTGGCGTGCAGTGGTGCAATTACAGCTCACTGCAGCCTCCACCTCCTAGGTTCAAGTGATCCTCTGACCTCAGCCTCCTGAGTAGCTGGGACTATAGGCATGCAACATCATGGCCAGCTAATTTTTAAATTTTTAAAGAAACGTAATCTCACTATGTTGCCTAGGCTGGTCTCTGACTCCTGGCCTCGAGTGATCCTCCCACCTCAGCCTCCCAAAGAGCTAGTACTACTGGTGTGACCCTCTGCACCTGCCTTAAGCAACCTGTTTTTTGAGGGGTGGGGAAGAAATGACCCAGCCTGAGTTGTGTCTGGACCTCTACAAATATACCCAGCTGAAGAAAGACATGACGATGTGGAGAACATCCCAGGCAGGACTAATCAACAGAAGGGCTATGCTGTCATCCAGGGGAAGGAGCACCAGACTGGGAGCCAGGGGACCTGGGCTCCATCATAAACCTTGCTTTGTCCTAAGGACATGTCTCTTAACATCTCTGGGTCTCAACTTCCTCCCAAGTAAAATGATGGGACTGAAATAAGAGATCTCAAAATCTGCCCCAGATTTCATAGTCTATGTTCCTAGACCCACGTGCTGGGCACAGCGAGGCCTAAGCGTGAAAGCAAAAGCCAGACTAAGTAAAGAAATAGCCCTGCAGTGTGTGCATCTGTATGCAGGACAGATCAGGGCAGAGAGATGTTCAGACGCCTCCTGGAGCCCCTGCCAAGGAGTCTCTGCACAGCAGTCCTCCGAGCAGCGCAGGATGGCATGGATGCTGAGGCAGTTATCATCCTGCAAACACCAGCACACAGCTGCCAGCCAGCCACAAAAAGCTGTGTTCAACTAGGGAAGAATTTAATGTCACAGTAGAAATGGAAGCTCTGTAAAAACATACAGCCCCTGGGCATGGCGGCTCTTCTCACTCAAACCTTCAGCTCACCCTGCCTGCCCTGCCCAAGACCGCTTCTTTGTGCCCAGGTGTTCATGCGCAGTGAACCTCACCTTAGCTCTTGCATTTGGATGCAAGGACCATTTTTTGAATTTAAAAGCAACTGGCTGTCCTAGCAGGAAGGGATCTACCTGTGTGGCACAGAGGGCTGGTCCTCAAGGAGGCCTGGACATGCCCAGAGTCTCCTGGGAATGTGCTTCATGGCCCGAGGAGCAACCCGATCTCTGTGCCTTTAAAGCGAGGAGAAGGAGGCAGGCCTGCCCTGGATGCCAGGGCATGGAGCTGGCACTTACTCGTCCAGCTTTATCCAGTTAATCCAGCCCTGGTCAGGAGGTGGAACAGCAAAAACACAGGGACAAACGTGTTGGGATGGAGGGGATTTCACGCTCTCAGAACAACCTGATAGTAGAGGCTCTTCCTCGGCACTGGGTTAGGATATCAGTGCCATTTTTGTGGCTGCTGTTGCTGCCGTAAGGGGGACCCTTGGCTCTCTTGGTGAAGCCTGACTCTGAAGGAAGAAAAGGATCTGCAAGCCCAAAGCGTGTCCTAGGCTGGACCACCCTCCAGGTTTCTTCCTCCTCAAGCCCTCTACCTCGCCTTCATACACACACCCGGCTGGCAGCCCACAAGCATCCACCCTGGGACTTTTCACTTTCCAACAGAGTTCACAGCCCCTGAGGGACATCCCTCAGAGATCTGACAGAAGACGCAGCAAACACTCCCTTCCCTGTCCTGCGCAAATGGGGCAAGGGAGCCCAATTATCTGCTGGAGCACACGTTGCAGCTCTTTCTTAAGAAAAGCCCACATCTCACCAGGATAGAGGCAGGGGCCATCTGCAAGAAGTCCCTCTGCAATCTCTCTCCACCCCTCCACTCCACAGATGCTGAGCCAGTGTTCACCATGTGCAGACACGAACTGGGGTGAAAAGTCAAACAAGACCTGTCTCTACCCCACAGCAGCTCTTCTCCCTGAACCCATGGGTTTTCTGGGCCACACTCATCCACAGGGGGCCTCCCCTGGAGTTCTGCCTGGTGCCCACTCTGCACAGCCTTGGAGGGCAGCCTTGCCCGCTAGATAGAAGCATGGACATTCTGCTCTGGGTTGAACATGTCCCTGCCAAAGCTCATGGGTGAACGCCCTCACCCCAGCACCTCAGAATGTGTGACGGTATTTAAAGATAGGATTCTGTTTTGTTTTTGTACAGACAGGGTCTCCCTATGTTACCCAGGCTGGTCTTGAACTCCTGGCCTCAAGCGATCCTCCTATCTCAGCCTCCGAAAGTGCTGAGATTACAGGTGTGAGCCACTGCACTGGCCTAGAGGTACGGTTTTAAAAGAGGTTGTTTAGTTAAAATGAGGGCATGAGGGTGGCTCCTATCTAACATGAATGGTGTCTTTATAGAAAGGGGAAGTGTGAACACAGACACACAGAGGGATAACATGTGAAGACCCAGGGAGAAGCCAGGGAGAGAGGCCTCAGGAGAAAGCAACCCTGCCGCCACCTTGATCTCGGATCTCCAGCCTCCAGCCTCCCGCCTGAGAAGAAATCTGTGTCTCTTGTGTGAGCTGCCCAGTTTGTGCTGTTCTGCCACAGCAGCTCAGCAAATGAATACAGGTTTCTTCACTCATTTTCCCACCTGGAAGGCACTTTTGTGACCGATAGCCACATTCATGAGCCCATATTAGCGGTTTCAGCAGGCAACTACGTCCCTCTGGACTGGGAACATGGTACCCACCAGGGAAGATCCCACTGCCCGATGCCCACCTCCATCCTGGGAGAAGGAGGAGCTCTGCGCCCTGCTCTTGGGCTCCCCACTTGGTGCTGTGATGTGGGCTCTGCATTTACCAAGCCCCGCCCCAGGGCCACAAGAGCCCCATATCACAGCCAAGGCTGCAAGGCCAGCCAGAGTGTGAGTGAGGCCTGGGAGCAGCCAACCCCAGGATGGAGCCGAGAGGCTCCCGGGTCCCAAATTAGAACACAGAGGCCAGAGAGACAAAATAGACCAAAATACCATTCTTCTCATGAGGGAATATTTACTAAACAGTTTATATATACTGAATGAATCTTATGTAAGAGTCAACATGTTCAAAACACTAAAAATAGTTCTGGTTACATTTTGGCAAATAAGCTACTGATGTATTTAAACCGCTCTAAGGATGGGGCAGATACAGTAGCAAAGGTGAGTCGCCACTCCCTATTGGCACATCACTCACCCCAAGCCCTGGCTCACTGATGGAGTTTCCGAGGGGCTGGAAGGACAGTCCTCACCCTGAAAAGCTAAAATGTCCCCAGGCATCCCAGAGGTCAGAGCCACAAGGGGAGGAACTTCCAAGAAGTGGTACCTTTGGAAAAAGATAAGGAGTATGGATGAGGCAAGGGACTGATGCTACAGTTGCCTTCTGCCTCCTTTGGAAGAGTGATGTTGGCATTCTCAGCACAGCAAGCAGCCTGGCACTAGCAAGCAGAGGTGGTGGAGGTGGCAGGGAGGGAAAGCAATCATAGCATGACCTTATGTTCCTGACATTGGCCTTTGCTCCTCTAAGACACAGGCCAGGCATCCTCCATCCGAAAGTCCCAGCAGTAGGAGAGAATGGTGAATGGGTTAATAGCTACGAATGAGGCCTCGGGCAAGGAATTCACTACGCAAGGCTCACTGAGTGGCAGAGGCAGCCAGATTTCAGTTCGTAAACACTAGTCAGTCACGAAACTCAGCCAGCCTCCAAGGCAGTATCTTTTTCAAAAACCCAAACACTTCTTTAAGTGAACCAAAGTTTACAAATTTTTTCCTAATAAATCAGTTGAATTATACTCCTTTTTGTGAAATTCCTGAACCATAAATGATCTAAAATGTCTTCAAAGTAGCCTTGCGACCACACTGATAGTTGATTCAATTGTAAAGCCTGCCCAGAGTCTCCTCTCAGCCTTCATTCCAGCTGGTTAACAACTAAGGAACATTAAACCAGACCTGGGTTCTGGAGCTTCTCACCCCTACAGGGCCAGGCTGGGGAATCTTAGGAATCTCCTTTCAGTGTATGAGGCTTGGAAAATGAACATGCAGGCCGGGCATGGTGGCTCATGCCTGTAATCCTGGCACATTGGGAGGCCGAGGCAGGGCAGATCACCTGAGGTCGGGAGTTCAAGACCAGCCTGACCAACATGGATAAACCCTATCTCTACTAAAAATATAAAATTAGCCAGGCATGGTGGCACATGCCTGGTAATCCCAGCTACTGAGGAGGCTGAGGCAGGAGAATTGCTTGAACCCAGGAGGAGGAGGTTGCGGTGAGCCAAGATCGTGCCATTGCACTCCAGTCTGGGCAACAAAAGTGAAACTCCGTCTCAAAAAAAGAAAGAAAAAATGAAAAGAAAATGAAGAGGCAGATGGAAGGCTCTTCAGGCTCAGTCTGGCAGGACCTCATCACTCCAGTTCTTTCCAAAGGAGACCAGGCTGGGTCACAGGTTTCCCAGAACATTCATAGGGGCTATGTGAGAAGGGTACTGCGGTCAAGAAAGTTTGCAGGCCACACAGGGCTCTTTACTCCAGGACTTCTCTGAACCTTTAAACTGCCAGTGAGCATCTCTGTGACTCTCCAGGATTAGGCTGGTGCATTTCTTATACTCATTTAACAAACAGAACCTTGCTTATTTTCACCTCTGAAGCAAATCATGGATCAGGCACCTTCTGTGGGAAATTCCACCCCGCCTTTGTGCAAAATTGCTGGCCCAAAATTAAGATCTTGCCTGATCATAGAATTTAAGGTCTAAAATCTAACCATTTTTTAAAAATGTAATTTTGTAAGATCACAAGGTTTTTGAGACCCACAGATATGAAGCTGACTTCTGGGACACAGGGTTCTACCAATGCCCCCTAAGTGATGGCACAGAGGAAGGAGGCCAGCTGCTCTCCTATCGCCCACCCCTCCCAGTGGCCATCAGCTCAGCCCTGAAGCCAAGCGCCTCCCTCTTGGGCCATGCTAAGTGTGCCCACTGCTCCCTGGGCAGATGCTGCCCTGAGGACCAGCTGCTGATGGGACATGGAGTGCATGCCTGCAGACTACCCCCAGCTGTCAGCGGCGGGGGGGTGGGGGGGTGGGGGGGGCGTGGATAACCCCAGTTACAAGTGGCTGTGCAGCTTCAGGACAACAGGGACCCTCACCTTCCATCCAGATCGGGCAGCTGCTCGTCATTTCCATCTCAGCCATCACTCTTGTCCCAGGCTGCTGCCCGAGGTCCCTCCTTGGACATCTCTTTGCATTTGCTTGCAGTTTCCCACTCCAGGTCCCTCCCCACTCTCCCAGGAGGCACCCCCCAGCCACCTCCATGGCTCATTGAGTTGTCATCCTTGAATCATATAGCCTTGGAGAGTCCCAATGACACAATTTAGCACTTAATTACACATCCTCTCATCCTGCTCCTGTTCTTCAAAGGGTGCTAATTGTACTTCCCAGACCAGACTGCCAGTTCCCTGAAGGAAAGGAACCCAATCCTTTTAATTAAAAAAAAAAAAAGTGTTTTTTGAAATAGGGTGTCACTCTGTCACCCAGGCTGGAGTGCAGTGGTGCAATCACAGCTCATTGCAGCCTCAACTTCCCAGGCTCAGGTGATTCTCCCACCTCAGCCTCCCAAGTAGCTAGAATAATACCTGCATGCCACCAAGCCCAGCTAATTTTTGTATTTTTAGTAGAGACAGGATTTTACCATGTTGCCCAAGCTGGTCTCAAACTCCTAGACTCAAGTGATCCACCTGCCTCAGCCTCCCGAAGTGCTAGGATTACAGGCACGAGCTGCTGCTCCCGGCCTGGTCCTTTTTATAGGTGACGCCACCAAGCACAAAGCTCAGCAAACAGGAGGTACTCAATAAGTGCAGGTTAATTCATTCTGGATGACAATCAGGACCTCACTGTTTTCCCAATTATGGCTTTGTATTCTTAAGAAATAGGTCTTGAGAGTTACACATGTGATCTTACTCCAACTCTCTCCAGCGAAGCTTCTGGTTCAGATACAAGTTTAGAACTAATTTACCCCCGCTAGCTTCTAGATTTGCCTCAGACTTTACAGCCAGAATTTTTTACTTTATACTCTTCAAGCCTTAGAAATTGCTCTTACAGTGTGCTTCTATCTGAGTTACAAAATGATAGTGCTGATCACGATGACGGCAGTTAACACACTGAGTATCTACAGTGTGCCAAACACACATAGTACCTCATTTAATCCCCAAAACACTCTTAGGAAGCAGGCACCATAATGGCTCCCACTTTACAGATGATGAAATAGAGGCTTAGAGAGGCTGAGTGCCTTGTCTGGGTGCCATGGCCAGTAAGGTGCCTAGCTAGTGAACTCTAGGGCCATCAGATGACCGAAAGGAAAATGTAAAATCTTCACTCCTGGGAAATGAGGATTGAGTTTTCCCCTCCTGGTGGTTTCTGAATCAAAAGCATCTCCTGGGAAGCTTCACTATTCCTAAGAATAACAGGAATAACAGATTCCTCATTCCTACCCCCAGAGGTTCTGTTCCGGCAAATCTGGGTGAGGCCTAGGAATCTGTATTTTCTCAAAGATCATCAGGGAATTCTGATAATCATTTCAGGACTGAGAAGCACCAATCCCACAGGTGCCTCTCTGTCCATAGCACCTCTAGCCATGCCAAGCATCCAATGAGAGCTCTCTGGCAAGCACTCCCAAGCATCTACCAAGCAGGAAATGCTATACAGCTGGGCAGCATGCCAGCCCTCCCTCCCACCTGCCTCCCACATACCCCAGAAAATATTTTTAGTTTAGCCCGGTGGGCCTCAACCCTGGCTGCACATGAGAACCATTGGGAAAACTTAAAAAACACAAAGCAAAAACCACTCCCCGTGATGTCCAGGAAGGGCCAGTGGAGCAAAGGAGGAGGTGGGGCCTATGCACCCCAAATCATTATATTTAAAGTTTCCCTGGTGAGTCTAATGCATAGCTCATAAAGTTGTCTTTTTTAGGATAAAAGACAATGGCCATTCAACCTTGGCATTCAGAAGCCCCTTTCTCACATAAGCAAGTGAGCAGGGACTCTCCTTAACAGCTCAGGCTAATTTTAAAACTAATAACACTAAAATGTTTTAATGCCCTCACTAGCTTGGTTCAGCCTCATTAGGAAGAGTAAATAAAACAGACCGCATTCCCACACACATACTCAAACCTACAAAGTCCCTGGAGGTGGGAGCAAAGTCAGTGTAACTCTTGCAGTCAGTTTCCAGCATGGTGTCCTGAAAGACTGGACTGGCCAGGCACAGAAGGGCGGGCTGGGAGGACTCCAGAGAGCTCCTTGATGGGTCCACTGTGGTCCAAAGAGGGGAACCAGCTTGGCTTGGGCCACACACAGCACTAGCAGCAACATCGAATGAGAAGCCAATTCCACAGCTGCAGAGGGCACGGTCTACAGAAGTTAGTCTGAGAGTCTTCCAGGCTCCACTTGTCACCTTCTGAATGCCAGGGCAGACATGAACCAAATCTGTCCTAGAAGCTTCCATGTGGTGACTCACGCTTGAAATCCCAGGACTTTGGGAGGCTGAGGATGGCAGATCACGAGGTCAAAAGATTGACACCATCCTGGCCAACATGGTGAAACCCCATCTCTACTAAAAATACACAAATTAACTGGATGTGGTGGTGCCTGCCTGTAATCCCAGCTACTCGGGAGGCTGAGGCATGAGAATTACTTGAACCCAGGAGGTGGAAGTTGCAGTGAGGCAAGATCACGCCACTGCCCTCCAGCCTGGGTGACATAACGAGACTAAACTTGAGCTGTAATTCTAGGATGAGCAGTTTTCTTCCTTGTGAAAGAAACCTGAGATTATCGCTGAGCACTTGCCACCAGGCAGGCAGGGTGTTCTTCGCAGGAAAAACTGCCCCTCTTCCTCAGATTGGGAAACTGAGGCTTTGAGAAGTCAAGTTGCTGCACCAAAGTCACGACAGCACATGTGAGTATTTGAACCCACTGTCTGACTCCACAGCCCTTGCCTGGACCCCGTGTGATGTCGTTTCCTTTAGATGTTGCCCAGCAAGGACAGAAACCTATTTTGGGAAGAACTGCTGAGGTTCCCTGAAACAGAAAAGGCAACCTCCTTCTGGCAGTTTTCTTTTCTTCCTTCTCCTTCTCTATTTATTTGTGTGTGCATGTGTGTGTGTGTGCACATGTGTGTGTGTGTGTGTGTGGTTTTGGGGATTTTTGTTTCTTTGGTAAAGGATGGAGAGATGCAACACATCTATATTATATCCAACTGTTCAGACAGATACAGATATACACACATTGCAGAGTTTTATAGATGCACAGGGTCTGGAGAAACACACACATATATGATATATATGCACGTTTATCTGTAGATACTTAGACTAAGGAGAAACGAGGACCCCAGATTCTCACAAAGACACAACAGAATGCTTTCAGCGCCACAATATCACCTGTAAAATTCACAAGGATGCTGTCAGGCTCAGTAGCAGTGGGGAAATAACACACCTGGGCATCTGCTTTCTACAGAAACGACCCCTGAACATCTCTCTTCCCTTTGCCTTTCCTCCTAGAAAGCAAGGACCACTGCCCACGTTCTCCAACAAGCAACTGTCTCTTTAGGAATTGAAATAACAACCATAATAATAGCCCTAGTGAATTAAACGAGTGTACTTGTCCACTAATGACAACTCTCTGAAACTGCCAAAGGTTTTCTATTTTTCGGTCTTCTGGTGCAGGTGGGATTTCTCTCTCAAAGCCCAGACAACACTATGGATGAAACAATCAGCCTTCAAATGCCTCTGGTGAATGCTACTGTCACTAAGGCAGCTCCCGCAGTGGCGGCTCCCACATGTTCTATGCTCCTGTCCCTAGAGAGTTGATGACACCACGAATGTGGACGGTAGGCTGAGAGGACAGCACTCAAGAAGGCTGCTCACACAATCAGAGTTGCTTCTGTTGCTGAGTGGTTTCCTTTGCTGTCCTAGACCTGACATCTTTCTTCTCACCATGGATATTTTTCTCTCACAAACTAAGAGAGGGTTATATCCCCAAAGCTGGAGGACCAAGACCAAAAGGTGATGAAGACGGAACTGGCTTTCTAAGCTCTTCTCTCTTTCCTCCGTCATCTCTGTGGATGTACTTGATCTGTGATGAAGTGATTCTGATCAAGGTGTCAGCTGGATAAAGTTTTCTTCCCCGGGAAATTATGGAATAATGGAAGCAAAGTAAAGCTAGAATGATGGAATTTCAGGCAGTGGGACATTTACAAAGAAGAGACATTTCCATCCCATGCAAATGGCTATCCATTTCCATACAGTTGGATCACAGACCAACGGGGTAATGTGGTACTACTTTGGGGTCCTTAGAACCCCTGGCTTCCTTTTCCCTTATCCTCACTCCTTGGCTCTACTGTAGAGAATTTAGATAGTCTCTAGGGTGAGGTGGAAAAACCTAAGGTAGGAGGCTGCGGACAGAGAGCCTAGGGGAGATGGTGGTGGTCCCACGTGAGGATACTCTGGAAGCAGCACCAAATATTTCTTTGGGTTGGCCTTGGGAGCGAGAGGAAGGCTAGGCCTGCACTCTTTTGGACCCCAGTAATTTTTCTCCAGGGTCTCACCTCTCCCAGGGCAGTGCTGCACATGATCTTCGACTCCCTCAGAGCCCAGAGGATGGCAGTGCCGGGAAATACCAGATGTCTTTGCTGTCTATGACCTTTCTTTTGGACCTGACAGGACAGACTGTTGCAGAAATGCTCCAGCCACTGTTTGCAGCCCAGAGTTTCAGGTTCCCTGCCACTAGGGTGAAGATTCCCTGTGCTCCTGCATTTGCAGCCCAGAGACTGCTCTTCATAAGCATTAGAGCAGAGTGGCTATTACGTCCCCACTCCATTAGCATGGATAAACATTTGTGCTCACTCATCATCTGTCAGCATCTCTCTGTTCCCCACTCCCTTTTCATTTTGCCATCTTTACTCTAAGGCACAAGGCACGAGCCAAGCATTCTTATGGCACCTGCTGAGCAGTCTCATTTTTCTGACCACTCTGGCATGTGACGTCACTTCCATTCTCTCTGCTTCTTGCCAAGGCTGCTCTCATATGAGAGATGTGGGCAAAACCCAATCACAGGGATAAGGAAGCAACATGGTCACAAAAACAAAACAATGAAAAAAATCCCATGTAATCTGGGATATGCAGCTAGGGCAGAGGACACATGTTGAAAGGTTAGGAGTGTGGGCTGAGAAGCAGAACACTGGCCCACTTCCAGATTTGCCACTTACTAGCCATGTGACCTTGGTCAAGGTATGTCACTTCTCATCGGCAAAATGGAAGTAATACCAAGCCACAGGGAGGTTACGCTGATTCAATCATGTGATGATTGTAATGGGTCTAGCACTGTGACCAACCCATTGCAATGAATAAATGGTAGGCATTGTTATTACTTAAAAACCATTATCACCCTTAATACCACTTAGCATCTATTTGGCCCCCTCAGCTATGCCAGAATCATCGCTATCAACACACATTCATGAATGGCTGATTTTTAGAATCCTGCTAGATACTGGGACTACAAGGAAATACAAGAAAACTCCCTGCCTTGGAAAGAGAAGTGGGGGTGTCCAGGCACAGCTGCCACATGCCACAGGGGTCATGTGCATACTAAGGAAGGATGCTTCATTGAGGGGTGTGTGGTTGCAGAAGGCTTCATGAAGGAAACCTTGAAAGACAGAAGAGGGAGAGGCACGTTAGACGGGGTCGCCAGAGGTGAGAAACGGCATGATATGAATAAGAAATAGGGAATTCATCTGCTTGACCATATGGGAGGACTCCTGAAGGATAATGGGGAGTGGATTCAGGACAGCTGCTAAGGGCTTAAGGATGTTCACTGTCCAGGCTTCGCAAAGTCAAGCTCTTTTTAAAAAAGGGGACTGAAGGGCACGGGGTGGTTTAGAAGGAAGACTCCGAGGCACGCATGAAGGGCTGGTGAGTGGGCAGCTGTAGGCAGGGAGCTGGCAGAAAGACTCCTGCACTCAAGCCAGCCCCAGAAGACGTGGTGAAAGAGGGAAGAGGAAGGAGGGCTAGGGTGGGGCATAGGCCAAATACGCCCCTTCCCCGGGAGAAGCACAACACAGAACTGTAAGCACAGTATTGCTTCACTGACCATGGAGATTACACAACTGGAGCAGATGTGACTCGCTGAGCACCATGTGCGCACAGACGGACACTGCCCTGCCCCACCTACTGCCGACTCTGCTGCTTGATCTGTGGTGAAAGTAGCCTTGACTACTTGTCTGGGTCAGTGTGACCAACAATGCGTCTGCAGTCCCAGCGGCTGCCAGAGATGCTCACTACTGAGGTGACATGTTACATATTAACTAACAAAGCCATTTAACCAGCAGCTCTACTTGGGTTCCTCTGGCTTGGATGGCATGCGTGCGACCACGCTCCCTTGCTCGGTCTTTTGGCATGCTTCAGGCTCTGTGATGTATCCCGACAGCATGCATGGAAGGAATCTTTTCCCCACCACACCAGGCCTACTTCGATGGTTCCTGTCCAGCCTCCCCACCCCTCATTCTCCGCTGCCCCAGCTGGCCCTTCTGAGTCACCTCAGGGTCTTTCTGGCTGCCTCCCTAGCTTCCGCCCAGGGTATTCGAGTCTTTCGTGCTTTGACTCCAATCTACGTTTCCTGCTCCATCTTCCTCAGCGGCTCCCACCTAAGGGCTCCCCAAGCACAACTATGCCCATGCCTCATGCTATGGGCCACATGCTTCCTTCTGCCAGGACCCAACACCACTGCGATTTCTTCTGGCTGACTCCTGCTCATCTTTAAGATGGAGCTCACATACATCCTCCCTGAAACTGTCCCCTTTTATGCCAGGCAAAAAGCACTTCCTCCATCCTAAATTATGAATATATACTCTTCATTAATATATTACCAATTGATATTTCATTTTAAATTATATGCCACTATCTCCTATGTGGATGATAAACACCCCTCATGTCTGGTCAGGATTGTGGCTTGTCTTCTTTTGAATAATTAGCACCTGACAGTGGCTGGCGCATATTAGAAAGTTAATAAATGATTAAATTCACATATTAGTACAAAAGAAGACTCGCTATTAGAGTTATTACAAGAGTTCCCTGTCACCTCAAGAAGAAACGATAAATTATAGCATAAGCACTGGCAGAAGCTGGAAACTGCTGTTATCTATTAGTCACTCATCAAACACTACTGTCTACTATGTTCAGGCACTATTTCAAGCTGTGGTAGGGATGTAAATAAAAATGATCCATGTATAACATGGTTTGGAAAATGAAGTACACACATATGAAAAATAATAAGCCAAAGCAAGCTATTCTAAAAGTCAAATTGTGGAAGGCTCTAGACCAGGGGTGCCCAATCTTTTGACTTCCCTGGGCCACACTGGAAGGAGAAGAATTGTCTTGGGCCACACATAAAATACACTAACACTAATGATAGCTTATGAGCTAAAAATAAATGCAAAACTATCTCCTAATGTTTTAAGAAAGTTTATGAATTCGTGTTGACCCCATTCAAAGCCATCCTGGGCCACACATGGCCAGTGGCCCACAGGTTAGATAAGCTTGCTCTAGGTGTTAGAGGCATTCATGGAGTCAAAGGGCTGAAAAATATTAATTATAGCCACACCAATTAAGCATACTAGACATTTAGTTTATTCTACTCCCTGTATCATGTCCCAGTCAGAGGAGAATTGCTGATATGTAGAAAAGCTTGCTGTGAACAGGCAAAAAGGCATTTCACATCTACCAGGAAAAACTTGTTCACATCTATTCTAACACACCCATGCTGCAGTCTGAGCCCATTTCTTTCACTTTTGGTCTTCGGAGGAGATTTAAAAGTGTTACCATTTCCTTGCCAGAGGTTACCTTCTTGCCTTCTGCTTCTTTCCCTCTCCCACCCTCAAGCCTGAAGTGCACCCACCAGGGCCTCAGATTTTACAAGATCCCCCGTGAACAACCAAATAATACACAGCAGTGTTTGTGCCTGGGCATATATCAAGGAAGGTATAAATGAGCTGCAGAGGGAAATGGAATTTCCTGGGTTGCCAAGGGGCTTTTAAAACTCATTAATACACCTGAAAATAAAAGAAAGGAAGCAATTATGGAAAGCTTTCTGGCATGCCCCTTTAACCAGGCATGCAGGCTCCCACCAGCACTCCAGAGTGGGCCTGGTGCTGCAGAGCATGGGAGAAAGGCAGGAAGAGACACTACAGCCACATCCCCACTTGGATCTTTACCCATAGGCTGCCCACTCAGGGAAGAGTGGCTGAGAACTAGAAGCTCCCCAGGCCACCTAAAGCAGGCAGCTTAGCTTAGATACACTCAGTCTCTGCTCTACCCACTCTCTCCACCAACCTCTACACATCCTCTCAATCCCTCTAGCCCACCTGCCAGTGCCGGCACAGTATTCAGTAAATGTTTGATTGAATACACGAAGCTGTAGAGAGGTTTGATAAGTTGACCAAGGACATACAGCTGGTAAGTCCTGGAGGTTTCAAACGTGGCTGTCTGATTCCTGAAACAGTGCTCCTGCCCTCTGCGCTGCCAATGTGAAAGGGCTGAAAAATGGTACTCAACTGTATCCTTCTCCAAATACCTTACAATATCAACAAACATGCTCTCTCTGTACATAAAGGGACACAATAAACATGCATGGACTTTAACCATCACCTTGGAGGTCAGAAACTGTGTCTAACTAAACACATGCCTGCTTCCTTCTCTGATATTCCACAAGAGGATGGACCTGTCTGATAGGACTCATCACTTGCTTCACTCACTATTGTGCACTGACTTAGCATAAGCTTGTCTTCTCTACTGAAGTCTCATCTTCTTAAGGACAAGGTCATGTTGAATGTCTCTTTGCCTCCCCAGGAACCAGCACAAGGCCTGGCACTTAGTAGTGCTTAATGGATGTCTGTCAGTTGACTCCATGCTATTTCCAATCCTAGTGGTGCCGTCCTGCTGGTCTCCCTGACGGTCAAGCTCAGAGCAGCCTGAGGCCTGGGCAGGTCATTAAGCCTAACACAACAGTGGGAAACTTAAACGACCCTTTCCTGCCTTCTCAGTTGGAAAAATGCTTCCAAACAAAATCTCAGAATGAAATGTGGAGTGGCTCCCTAATGAGGATCTCTCTCTCCTTGAGCTGATGGAGGATTTCTGGAAAAGTTCTTCTTCCTGCATGTGAATCACTCTTCCCACATAGTAAACAGAGGTGACGTTCATGGTAAAAGGACCGATTCCAGTGGGCTGGTTATGTTCACCTTTCTTGCTTCTTGGGAGGGGAAAACAGCAAATTGAAAGCAGCCTGGATGTTCTACCCGGAACAGACACTTCCAAAGGCTGCCATTTGCAAGTTGCCTCTAGCTCTGCTCTGCCACAGCCAAAGCCTGCACCGTCCACCGCAGGGCACTTCTGTGACAAGTTCAGTAAAACTATATTTATGCTGAACACAAGACCGAACAAAAGCTCCAGACTCTAACATATTATTTACAAACATCTCAATTTGCAGTAATCAAAACAGTTGCAAAACTACTAGTTACCTTCCTTTCCTCCCCACCTCGCCTGGTGTCCTGCTCACCAAGGTGCAGGACAGAAAGAGAGTGTGTAGTTCTCAGAAACCACCAGTAGGTGGTGCAGGCAAATTCTGCTGCGGAGTAGGCCCTTGAGAAGCCAGGGGCCCTTGGGCAAATATCCGTCTGGGTTCCATTTTGATTGTTTTGGCTGGTATTTGGGATTCTAAGGCCCCTCATTAAAAGACTGTTCCATTTCCAAATAACTTTTCTGGCTTAAAAGGAAGGCCATTTGTTTTGTTGTAATAAGGGTCACCATTTAAGTACCTCCCAGGTGCCAGACACACTAGTAGGAGCTTTACATATTTTCAATCCAGGCAACAACCCTATGACGTATTCACCATCACCTCACATTACAAAGGAGCTAGGACTCAGCAAGTTCTAGTACCCTGCCCACAGAGCTGGAATTGGTAGAACTGGGGATTTGAATCCAGTCTACATGGCTCCAACATCTGTGCTGTCACCGCCCCGCAATTTTACCTTGAAGCCTGCTGATTCAGACAATACATTGGAGGAAGCCAAGGAAGTGCTATCTTAGAGTAGTCAGGACAGCATCCCTAGGTCCCCAAGATCCTGAAACGAGTGCTGAGGATACCGGGAACTCGATTCTTAGAACACATCTCAGATCCCTGGGAGACCTACCTCCTCTCCAGAGGTTACCATTCCATGCTGGTAGGAGTCCGTGATTCCTTTTCTCATCTCTGAGACACTGAGTGGAGCAGCTCTGGGGGCAGCAGGAGGGATTCTGGGTGCAGCAGCCCCTGGTGTATTTCCCTAATAAAGCCAGGTGCAAGCTCCTCGGCTCACTGACCATGCAGAGTGCAATGAATCACATTCCCACTGCCACCTTCCCACCCAGCCTCGTGGTCATCTTCTAGAGTCTGCATGGTTAGGAAAGGAAGTGCTTTGACACAGATCATTTCTTTCTCTCAAAGAGGGCATTTTCTCTGCCCCCAACCAGCACTAACCCATCATTTTTATACATATCCTCCAACACATCTGCTCCAAGGTTTATGCTGTGGGACCGCTACCTTGCAGGGCTGCCCAGATGGAGTCAACACCATCGTCTCTGAAAACACGCCCCTGCCCAGCTGAGCCCAGGGAGGCCCAGAGGACAGTGTCCCAGCACTGCCACCTTCCTGATGCCCTTTGTCATACCCTGCCCCAATCCCCAATTGCCTTGACATCTGCAAAGCAAGGCAAGTACTGGCCAGGAGGCTCTCTCCGATGCTGGCTCTCCACCTGTCCACGCTTACAACTGTGAACTGAAGCTCTGCCGGGCCAATTAAAACACTAAATCTTCAAAGCGAGGGCAGCTGGCCATAAGTGTCCAGGAACTTACCCTGAATCAGCTTCATTTTTCCAAAGGTGAGTCAAAGTCAGAGAAATACTAACCTGGGAGTCAGGAAAGCAGATTTCCATCCAAGCTTTATTGCTAACTAGCTGTGCAGTTTTGGACAAGTTCCTTAACTTCTCTCCTTCTGCATCTTCATGTTTAAAGCAGAAGAATTAGGCCAGGTGATCCTCCAAGTGCAAATATTCAGTGATTCTA
The DNA here is from genome assembly GCA_963573385.1 of Cacajao melanocephalus. Lineage (NCBI taxonomy): Eukaryota > Metazoa > Chordata > Mammalia > Primates > Pitheciidae > Cacajao > Cacajao melanocephalus. The sequence goes on from CAUYLG010027169.1 coordinate 137,146, forward strand.
TGTGACTTGACACAAATTTCCTCTTATCAGAAGAGTAACTTGAGCTAAGTGAATGTGAACATGAAAATGGCAAAACAGGAAAGCTGTTCTGACCACTTAGGATCCTAAAGAGTCGCTTAAGAACTAGGTGCTCCCAGTGTCCACCCATCAGCACCTTGGACCGTTGCCCAAATGGCATTGATATGCTGATCACGTAATGCCTTGTTTAACCCATGTTCTCCAGCGGCATACAAATCTCAGAGAGGGCACTGTGCCTTTATCTCACCCACTGCTGTATCCTCAGTCCCTAGTACCACCAGCACATTGTAGGCACTCAATAAATGTTTGTTGCATGAATGAATTTCCACTGTACAAATCTGATTTCCTGACTATACCAGAAACCAGGCAGCAAGCACACATTTAATAGACCCTGTAGCTCTTCTCTATCACTTTTCTGTAGATTTCCACAGGAAAATAGGCTTCTGATGGTTCTAACAGTGAGCTTGGTCCAGCAGGGTTGCCTCAGGAGGCGGCTAGTTTCCCTCGTCCATCTACTCCCTCCCCAGGCAGTGAAGTGAATTCAGGACGATTATTGGGCATAGTGCCTCAACAGCCACATCCCCTCAAAGACACGTGATTTGCTGCCAGGCCATGGACTCTTCTTTCCCACCTGCTCCTTTTTTGCACATGCTTCGACTCTCACACCCTCCCTCTGTACTGTCTGCACCCCCTGACACAGCAGGAGAGGAGGCCCAGCATTCCTTAGGAAGCTTTGGCTCCCGCTGGCTCTGCTAACACTTGGGGGCATATCTTCCCCATATGGGATGCATTTGGTGCATAATTAATCAAAGTCATCTGATTTCAATGAAGCCCTAGTTCTTCCAGCTTGGTCCAGAGTGTGCGAGAGAACACTCTTAACCTGACCGTCAGCCTGATGGCTTGGCATTTCTGTATCTTTACAGGCAGGCTGAGTTGGAGAATGGACTTTTAATTAAAATTTGCCTTCCTATACATGTGTTGCCCCACCATTTACACTGTAATTTTCAGGTCACACATGCATATTCGTGCTACCTTTTAGTTGCTAGCTGTGGCAGCTCTACTGATGGAGGGTATATTCAAGGATCCGCCGACTAGGGCTGCCAGAGCCAGTGGGTAGCTGGCACCCTGCAGCAGGGTGATTAATCTGTCTATTCTTCCTCATAACTGTTACAGATACAAGCATGGGGCAGTGGGCGGTCCTGAGGGAAAACAGACAGAAAGGAGGCACAGACCCACTAAGGACACACAATACGAAATGCAAGGGCACCTTCTCAGCCCTGCAGCCAAACCGGGTGGAAAGGGCCACCACTCCTGAAGACCTTGGAAAAACAGACCCCATCAAGGAACACAAACCCAGGAAAGGACAAGCTGACTCAGAGGGAAAATGGAAACACCTTTGATGGGGAGAGGCGGAAAAGCACTTTTGGGGTGCAGTCAACCTATTTCAGGGCAAATGACAATGCCTTCCAGGTTGCCAGGGCCAGCTGGTTGATTGGTTCCTGAACTGTCCAGGAAGGCAGAATCTGCCCGGGAGCCTCAAACTCCAGAGCAAAGTAAACAGGTCATCATCATGTACTTAGCAAGAAATCCTCTCTCCTCAGAGAGAAGCTGGCTGGAGAGGGAAGCCAGGTAGGGTAACAGCAGGCTCTCACACTTACTGCATATTCACGCTCAAGGAGGAGGGGCTGTGGTGTGGGGAGGAAGCTTCAACTGTGCTTCTCCAAAGGACGAGGAAGAGGACAACTGTGTGTCCTTGGGCAGGGCTCAGTTCCCTTGGATGGTTCAGTCATCAGTGGGATTCTTGAGGGTCTTCACTGTAACTCAGTGCCTACCACACAATCTGACCAATGAATAGTTATCAGATGATGCAAAAAAAAAAATCAATGATCGGAAATCATTTTCAGCCAGAGCTATACATTAAAACCACCTGGAGAATGTGAAAAAATTCAGATGCCCAGGTCACATCTGCAGAGGTTCTGATTCCTGTGTTCATAACCGTGATTTCCAAAGTGTGGTCCCAGGCCCAGCAGCAGCGAGTCAACTGGGAGCTTGTTAGAAATGCAAATTGTCAAGCTCCATCCTGGAGCCATTGAAACTTGGGAGCTGGAGCCCAGGAACCTGTTTTAACAAATCCTCCAGGTGACTGTGATGCCCACTCAAGTTTCAAACAAAGGGCCTGGAGTAGACTGTAGGATCCTAGCATTGTTTTTGTTAAAAGATCCCAGGTGATTCTTACGTGTGGCCAGGGATGAGAATTACTAACTTAATGAATCGCAAGAGCACTCCCAATGGGACATGGCCCGCTTTACCCAGAATCACAGAATTGGAGAGAGCTTCTCATCAGCCAAGCCCACATCCGAGACCACGCAGGCTGAAACTGCTCTTCAGGCACTGACCTCCACTGACCAGCCTCCTAAATAGCCACTGAACTAACGAGCAGCCATGTTCATTCTCATTCCCTGGCTTCTCTGGGACTGTACCATGTGCAGTACTGCCTCAAGGGACACCGAATGCTTATCCAGTGACACTCCATGAGGCACGAGTCGGGATCACAACCAAGATGAGCAGGAATGACTCAATGCTTGCCGGATCCCATCCCTCGGGAAAGTCAGGTAAGAAGGGTATCCATTCCCAGGAACCCTTCCTCTACAACATGCCTTGGGAAGAAGGGAGAGAAGGGGTTAAAAGTACCAGGAGACTATGAAGGAAGAAAAGCCAAAATTTGAGAAACCCAGAAGGGGTCCTAATGATAAAGAGCCCTCTGTCAGCGGGGGACAGGCCCCTGTGGGACCTCCCACATTTGGGCCAGAGGCCCCCACTGTGTCGGGGTAATTGGGACCAGTCAGCCAGACAAGGCACACAGCTTCCAAATTTCTTGCATGTCCCCCCCCCAATACCCCTCACTTTAGATTTCGTCTCCAGAAAACAAAAATTTTAATCTGCTTAAAATTCCTCCGGGGAAAATGCTTGGGGCAGACAAGTAAGGCAGGGTCACTATCAACTTCGGTCCTGAGGCACATTCTTTCGGGACAGTGAAGAAATCTTTTCCCGTTATGAGCATCGCTCAGTAAGAAAAAACATAACAAAGTCACAAGCGTAAGTCCCCAGCCCACCCTTCCTGCTCTCCAAAGGAGGGCCACTCATGACAGCCTGAGCCCAGGTCCCATCACTGCCTCTTGTCTCCTTCCACTAGCCAAAGAGCTCTCGGGGCAGGGGCTGCGCCTTCTCAACTCCACAGCCCCAACCCTGTATCCGGCACACAGTCCACACTTGATCAACAAGAGCTAATGAATGAACCTCACAAACCTGTTCTTCAGCCACTCAGAGGACCCCTGAAGCCAGAACTACTGCAAAGCAACTGGGTGCTGGCCCATCGGGCCCCGTTACCTATAACGTCTTCCCACAGGGTCTTTACCGTGAAGATCCTTAGACACTGGACCTTCCCATCTGGCTTCCTGCCTAAGGCATATTTTCATCTGCTTGTTCCACTTCCAAGTATTCTCTTCTAGCAATACTAGCCACTAAGACATCTTCTCGAATTCCTTATTAAAGAATAGGCCAGAGCCTAGGATAATCAAGGCTCTTGTTTCCTACTTCCTTTTAATGCAAACAACTAAACCTGTTTCCCAGGCCTCAGCAAGCTTTGACATTAACTCTAAATGGAAGGTCAAACAGGCCAGTCTTACTTCAAAGCACTTTGCAAAGTAAAAGGACAAGTGAAAACAGAACCGGCCAGGTATAAATGATGAGTATTTAGCTCTTGGTAACTCTGTTCATTCTAATAACTCCAGCCGTCATCCATAATTCACAGGAGGCAACAGCCCTTTAAACAGCTGAGTGAAAAAAACAGGTGATGGGACTGGGGGACCTTCATTTTCAGTTAGAGTTCAGCCCCTGGGAAACATCCCTGGGCCTCAAACTCCCTGACTGTAAAATGAGGGCTGGCCTAAAGGATCTCTAAAAGATGGCAATTTAAAATACTACAGAGAGAGATCCAAGATGGCTGACTACTAGCAGCTCAAGATTGTAGCTCCCAGAGAAAGCGCACAGAACGAGAGGACGCCACACTTACAGATGAATTTTTGTTGCCCACGGACCAGGAGATTCCCAGCGGAGGAGCCCCACGGGTCGCCAGCGCGACTCTTGTGGCCAGCGTGGCGGTTTTGCCGGCGTCTCGGCGCAGCTGTTCCCGGTGCAGAGTGAACGGGACTGAGTCCCCTTTTGGTCGATGTTTGGAGCTCTGGGAAAGCAGTCGCCTGTTTACCTGATTGAAAAAGGGATTCAGGAGGGAAGCCAGACCGGAGATTCCTGGACAGAAAGGCACCACGAATCTTAATGCCGCTGTTTTTGTCGGCGCAGTGGGTTGCTCAGATCTCGGCGCTGGGAATCAACAAGTTGGAGGTCCACTCAGAGACCTAATTTGAAAGTTAGCAATTACAAACGACAGGTGGATAGACTTACAATGATGGGAAGAAACCAGCGTAAAAAGGCTGAGAATACTCAAAATCAGAATGCCTCTCCTTCTACAGGGGATCATAGTTCCTCATCAACAAG